>WEIT01035956.1:3177-100881 GCA_013389985.1 Dryoscopus gambensis | reverse complement strand
TCACATGTAGCAATGATTTGGGAATACAAATGCTATCACTCCAAATGTGCCCTTCTTTCTCCTTCTTCCCCAACTTTATATACTGAGTATGATGTCATATGGTATGAATATACCATATCCCTTTGGTCAGTTGGGATCACCTGTCCCATCTGTGTCTCCTCCCAACCTCCCAGGCACCCCCAGTCCCCTCACCAACGTGGCAGCACAAAAACCAGAAAAGGCCTTGGCTCTGTGTAAGCCCTGCTCAGCAATAACAAAAACATCTCTGTATTATCAGCCCTGTGTTCAGCACAAATCCAAAACACAGCCCCAGACCGGCCACTGTGAAGAAAATTAACTCTTCCCCAGCCAAAACCAGGACAATAGGATAGAAATATTTGTGTTGGAAGAGACCTACAATGATGACTGAGTCCAGCTGCCTGGCCACTTCCGTGGTGTGTTGTTAACAGTAGTGTCCAAATGTCTCTTGAACACTGACAGGCTTCGGGCAACAACCCCATCTCCAAGAGGCCTATACACTGTTTGACCACTCTCTTGGTAATGAAATGCATACTCTCTCGGTAACTTATGTCTATTCTGAACCTCCCCTGGCACAGCTTTGAACCATGCCCACGTGGTCCTGTCACTGGATCCACATCTCCCTCTCTGCTTTCCCTCCTCAGAGATCTGTGAAGAGCAATGACATTGCCCCTCAGCCTGCTTCTTTCAAACTGGACAAACCCAAAATCCTTAGCTGCTCAGTCCTTTTATACTTTCGCCTCTCCTAAGCTCCTTTCCAGTTTGCTGCCAGGGGCAGGGAAGGCACTGGGAAGAGCTGGCAGCCAGCACACACAGACCCAGCCGAGGCTCCAAGTGCATATGCAGAACACCCTGCTTGGTTCAGGGTGGCTAGCAAAGCTCCTCCTAGTGGGGAACGTTCCATCAGCTCTCAGGTGTGGGGTTTCAGGACTCCACTGGTGTGGAAGCATTAAAAATCCTCTTTCACTTTTGCTTCTCGTCTGAACCTAAATTGAGGAGGAATGTGAACTGAAGCTGGGGAGCTGAGTTGAGAGGGAAATAGTTGCTGGAGGGTAGGTGATGAAATGAGATGAAAGAAGTAAAAGATGAGTCAGTGACAAGGAAAAAGGCTGACACAGATGAAGTTTCACAACACGACTGAAATGATATAACAGCTTGTTGCAGCCAAATGTCAGGGTCTTGGTTTTTTCTCTACTGTTAGTTTAGAGTTTTAAATTCTGAGTTAGTTAGTTCTCCTTTCTCCTACCAAGGTGAGAATAAATCCGTGCAGGGGTCCCTAAATCAGCATGAAGACAGAAGCAAGGACTATCCTATATTCCTATGGCAACAGTGAATTGTTAGACTGGCTTGTGAAATGTCCTGTAAGAAAGAAGATAAACATGGGGAAAATAACAAGACATATGCAAAATAAAATTTAATGAAGACATACTTAGTTTGTGTATATGGTAATGGCATTCTTTAATTGGTGGAGAAATGGCAATCCAGAAACCAAAACAAATAGTCCTGAACTTAAAAGAATAGTTTGGTATTCTTAGTGGGAAAGAAGGTAGAAAGAAAACTGGGGAAGGGAAGGGGCAGTGCATTCAGTCAGAATCTTCTTTTATGTGCATTAATGCATTTCATGGATCTAAAGATGAACAGAAGGACCATTACGACAACTGCATAATGCATGCTCAGTGCCTGATTACACTGGCATGGGCAGGCATTCAGGAAAGTTAGACCGAAAATTCCATCTTAGACCTCTAAAGTATCTTTATAATGACACTTTTAAAAGTAAAATTTAAAAAAATAAAAATAAAAGAGGAAATGAATCACATCTAATCCCTGTTTTAAGTAGGGAACTATGATTGGCTTGTACTAGACACAGAGCATCTTGTTTCAATATTAGTCATAATACTGTTAAAAAATGATCTAAAAGGTTATTGAAGCTACTCCTACAACCTCTTGCTATAATTATTGCGAGACAAAGAGAATACTTATTCTACTTTAAAATGCTGCTTTTGAGACTCTTTAAAAACTAGTGCCATATGTTTATAACTGTAACATGTACCCAATAAACACAGGAAATATAGTGGTGCAGTCAGTCTTCTCCTGTAACAATCGTCTCTTGCTGAGGGAGGAAGAGTGCACATATTGTTGCAGAACATGATCTGCAGAACTTTACAGCTCTTGGGCACCTTTTCTCATAGAAAGTTACATTGTCACTTGTAGATATACCCTTACACTGAAAGTCTGGGCATGAGTGTAATTTCCCTGCCAGCCATCAGACTTGGTCAAATTAATATCCTTTTACACATGGCTTACTGTTCTGAGATCAGAGTCATGCCAGTCCACAGGAGGATCTCAGCATCGAATCCGTCTTTAACTCAGCCCACATGTTAGGCCAGAGAGTGCTCTCATGGTGCTGTGGTTCAGACTCACATCAGCTCATTCCTCAGGTTATCAGGTCAGCAAATCTACCTGAGGCTTAGTTTTCTTTCTCCATTCTTCAATCGGCATGACAGCATCCCCAAAACAGGCCAGAGCAGCCATTAGTTAATGGAACTTACCGAAATATGTATGCTCTGATATTAGTGTCCATTTCAAAAATTAAGTTGGAGACTCCATTAGGACCAGCATCCATCTGTCTTCTTATTATTAATGAGGCAAGAGAAAGCTACTTATGCTATTCAGTCATGGGAACCAAAAAAAGGACACATTATAGAGAAACTTTACTGAAACTGCAGCTAAAAGGTTCCAGTTACCGATAGCATTATTGAGTTTTGTTCTTTGCAATATCCAAACTTAATTGCTTTATATGCAAACTCTGACCATTGTGGCTTAAGATGCAGAAGTGAACAAAACTCACTGAGTAATAGTAATTTATGGTTGTATTAAAATTATAAATAGACATAGCTATTTGTAGTTCTCCCTATTGTTATTCAGATGCCACTGACTTAAAATCTTCACGGACTTCTTGTTTCATGTAGTGTATTGCGAGTGCCATGAGTGGCAAGATTTGGGTATGGGCAAAGGAGCTCTGATCTCTCAGTACCTACTCATGTTTTTTTCTGAACGACATTTAGGTGTTTTAAGACAGTGTGATGTGGAAAGGAAATTAAAGTCCCAGTTGCTTTTTAATTTGAAATATGAAGGCAATGGGATCCACTGGAAAAATCCACCTGGAGTCTTCCATCTGGCTCAGTGATGTTGATAATTAAGTCAGACAGATATTGTGCAGACAAACTGGAAAAAACCTGTTTCCTCTCATTCTCCCACACTTGCTCTGATATTCAGCACACATAAAATGCTTTTTACAGGTACTCCTTCCAGACCTTTTCCTCCCAAGTCTCATACAAATCTCATGACTTATAAATCCAAAGGAGTTTATCCAAGATAATTTCTTGTTTGCTGTCACTAAGGTTCTTCCCCTTACTTGCACCTGTTGGCTGTAGGGAGTGGCTTATGTCTTTTTCTATAGATTACATCCACAATTTGTCCTTTTCTTTCCAAAAAACTCTACAACTGAATCAGTTCTTCTTCATCTGTGGGTTGGAGTTTTTTTATTTTTCCCCAAATCATGCTAGAAAATCCAAGTCACGGAACAAAAAAAAAAAACAACAATTTTTTTTTTTTTCAAAGAAAACAAAGAGTTGGTGAAAACTGCCCTGCCCAGTACTCCTTGACTCAGTAAATTAAGGCTTTTTACTTGCTCTTTTCAGGGATGTGTGTAGTCTAGATACTCTTGATTCATATATATATATATATGTTTTGTTATGTTTTTGTTTGGTTTGGTTTTAATCTGGGTTGTATTTTTTTTATGCAGATTTGAAGTGATTTCATTATGTTTGCCTAGCATGAGAAAGACACTGGGAAGCATGTGACTGAATTTGTGGCCCAAAACATTTCCCTTCTCAGTTTGCTGTTTAGGGGACTGCTTAAATTTTAAAGGAAATTTACCTGTCTCCATTTACTGTCGACCTGAAAGCAACAAGGGTTTGGAAGGCTGCTGGGAAATCATCTTCATGTCTCTCTCTCACAGAAATGGCAGTGCACAGAGGATGCTTCTGGCAAACTTCGAATTCACAAGTGCAAGGTGTCCAGTGACATCCTGGCCATCAGAAAGAGAACCCGCAGCATCCACTCCCGGGGATACAGTGGTAAAGACAAAGACTGCAACTGTGGAGATACTGATTACCGGAACAGCAGGACCCAAAGGAAAAATCAAAGACAGTTCTTGAGAAACTCTAATGTGCAAAGTAAGTGTTATTTGATCTCTTGGACTCTGAGGCAGAGAGCAAGGGAAAATGGCTAGCAGAGCATTTTCCTACCAGAGTGCTCTTGCTTTCACCTCCGTGTCTAATGAAGATGTCCGTAATTGGCAGTCAGGTTCTACATAATTGCCTCTGTAATAAGTACCTAAAGTGCGCCCTAAAGCTGGAGAGGGAGTTTTTACAAGGGCATGTAGAGAGAGGACAGGGGGAAATTGCTTTAAACTGGGACAGAGCAGGTTTGCTCTGTCTTTTTAGGAAGAAATTCAGTACTGTGTGGGTGTTGAGGACCTGGAACAGGTTGTCCAGAGAAACTGTGGATGCCCCATCCCTAGATATGTTCAAGGCCAGGTTAGGTGGAGCTTTGAGCAACCTGGTGTAGTGGCAGGTGTCCCTGCTCGTGGCAGGGGGTTGGAACTGGGTTTTCTTTTAGGTCCTTTCCAATGCAAACCGTTCTGTGATTCTAATAGCATCAATAATAACAATATTTATCCTCTGGATCACGGTGAGGAACAGCCTTTAGGCTGCGGGTGCGGTGGTGGTGGCGGTGATGCTCTGGTGCCACCTCTCGCGCAGCTCAGACATGACAGCCCGGTGGCCTCCGCCGTGAGCCCGGCCGCTGCTGGCCAAAGTGCCCCGTGCGAGTATTTTGTTGCATGGTTAAGGCTGAATTCTCGCTGTTCGGTGATGCCCCGCACACATCTGCTCCCCGAGGCACTGCGGGGCTGCTCTCGGATTGAAACACTGCTCGGCTCTCGCTTGCCTTCTCCCTTCGCTGCGCGTCCGTAGCGGGATCGCCGCAGAGACAGGCGTGAGATCACAGTGTCCTCTAGTGGAGCGTGGGCTGAAGGCGTTGTACGAGAGGGTTTTAGGACTGTAGCACTTGGGTTCGTTTGCTTTTCTACAAAAGAAGCCTGTTTGAAGAAGCTATTATTTTAAATGGAGCACGATTTTAATTCTCTCTGCCCAGCAATGCAAGTGAATTTCTGTGGCTGTAGCAATAGGAGCAGAACTGGACTTTAGAATTTGTTAAAGAGCAGTCTGTGTTCTCCTGCTCTCTAACTAGAGTACTAGACTGGGGAATGAAATAAAGACGGGTCTTTAAAATAAGATGATAATGAAGTTGGTATGAGAAACACTAAAGTTAGAAGGTGCTGCACAGATGTCTACAAAATCAGAAAATAATGTCAGTATCATTCAAAATATTTCCTGTTTTAAAGCCTGCCCCACTCTGGATGTGAACAGGAATCCCTGGTATTCTTTGTACATTCAACCACAATATTGTCTGTCTTACATTGCCTCATTGCTCAGCCTAAATACTAACTTGATCTAATTTCTTCCATTTGTTTGGTATGGTCTAAGGAACCTCGCAGTGTGTACAGGCAGACCTCTGCTGCAAAGTGTACATGCCACAGACTGCCAGGGTGATTCTCAAACCGGGGAATGTTCCCTCATGTGATATTTTCATAGGCAGATACCTTCTGCATACCTTGGAAAGAGGCGCTGCCAAGTCACCAGCAAGGGCCAAAAGGGAATTACGACTGGAGCAAGTTACCTGGGTAGAGAAAGTTGGGAAAGGATGGAAAACATCTGAAGGAGGCATCAGAAAAGTGGCTTTGTTATTTACAAAATGGCTTTAATTCTTTATGACATTTTTATATGTCTTCCCTTCTCTGCCTCCTCCAAATCAGCCTTAACACTCCTCTGAGTGGAGCAGGAAAAGACTTGTAATGATGACATATTTTTAAGGGAATTACTAGTTCAGGGCTGTCTTCAGATGGCATATGTATGAGATGCTTATACATTCCACCCTTTCAGTCACTTGTTTATTAAGTAGTATCATCAGAAGCTGTTAAATGCAAGAAATTGTCCCATCTGACCCTATGAATCTTTATATATAATTTTATTAAGGAATAATAGGGTTACAGATCAGAAAGATGCTTTGAAACTAGTTTTTCTCTTCATAAAAATGAATGTCCTCATTGCCTTGATTGAGACTTTTTCCACCTGACAGCAGGCAATTGCTGAAATGGTTTAGGACAGGGTGGTTTGAATGAAAAGTTCCATGATATCTGCTCTTTTAAAAGGTTCTTGCAGGAGAGGTTCAGCGTGAGTCTCTCAAAGACACATAAAAACTGCACTAGAACTGACACTAGCTGCCAAAGGCAGTACTTTCCTACAGCTACTGTTTTCTATTGCATAAATTAGTGTTAGGTGACATGGGTGTGCTCAGCATAGATGCAACAAATGGAAATGCCCGACAACTGACATTTTACAAGGTTAATTTTGTATGTCTAGAGCTCTCTGTGTGCAGTTTTGCAAGACAGGACATGCTTTGGTGTGGTATTGACTGTTGGTTTTATCAGCTTGGTTCAGGTCAAGTGCATTTAGCAAAAGAAGTAATAAGTGTAAGGGAGGTCTTTCCAACAGAGCCCAAACAGAGGTTTTCTTGTACGTAAAATTAAAGACCCCTCAAAAGAGTTAATTGTCTTAGTTAGTCTTTCTCACATACACAGTAAGTAAAAGAGCTGTAACCCTATTAAGCTCGGAGCTTTCAAGGGGTAAAAAGGACATAATAAATCTCACTGTAGCTCTGCAATGCAGCAACTTTTTGATGGTCTATGACTTGCACACAAAAATACAGATGATGTGTGTCAAAGTATATGTACGTACATATATACATATAGATACTGATATCTGATGGATTCTTACTTTACATTCTTACTTTTAAAAAGAAAAAGCCATTAACCTTTTAATTTTTTTTTTTATTATTCTAAAGCATATTAAATATGTCACATGCCAATTTACAGGTGGTGACCTTGTTTCACAGTACTGAATGACTTCATTTTCTGAAGTGGTTTCTAATCCTGTGGTCTCATTTTTTTTTTATCTTTATAGATATCTGATTTCTGAGATACTGTTTTTTTTATTTGAAGATATAGATGCTAACTGTGGCATAAGGTCAGACTAACATGAAATGCAAACCTCACAGCAATCGAAATTTCATGCTACTCATGGAAGTGTGGGCCACAATGTATCAAAACATCATTAAATAAGTTTCTCTAAAATCACAGAAAAAATAAACTGGTTTTACTGAACAGCGTTCTTCTCTTTGGAATATGTTTTGTGTTCATGGCACAGATCATACATATACATATGTATACATATATATATATATATATTTATATTTAACTGTAAACGTTTCTTCTGCTTCAGAATACAAACCTCGATTTGTTCACACTCGCCAAACCCGGTCCTTGTCTGTGGAATTTGAAGGTGAAATATATGACATAAATCTGGAAGAAGAAGAGCTACAGGTGTTAAAGACCAGAAGCATCACCAAGCGTCACAATGCTGAAAATGAGGAGGAAGCAGAGGAAACGGCTCGTGCTGCTCGTGACACAATGGTCGCTGATGGTACTGATGCTATAGGTCAACCCAGCNATGGAGGCCTCCAGTTTAGGTTTTATTTCTGAGGAGGAGTAGGCATCTCCAGAGGGAAATTCATCCATTGTATCAAAATATGCATGTTATGATGAATTAATCACCCTGTTAAGCTGATTCTCCTGCTGTTCATTATAAAGTCTAGACTACCAGTTTAGCACAGAGGCCTAAATCTGAGATGACTGAAGTCCCACTCTACACGAGGACAGATTAGGTCAGCTACCTCATGTTTCTTAATGCTTCGTTATTTGCAGACATTAGCATTAGCTAAGATACATTAGACTTGTTTATTCAAGATACAATAAATCTGAATAAAAAGACAAACATCTCAAAATAANAAATATATGACATAAATCTGGAAGAAGAAGAGCTACAGGTGTTAAAGACCAGAAGCATCACCAAGCGTCACAATGCTGAAAATGAGGAGGAAGCAGAGGAAACGGCTCGTGCTGCTCGTGACACAATGGTCGCTGATGGTACTGATGCTATAGGTCAACCCAGCTCTGTCAGAGTGACACACAAGTATGATTGCTTTCTCTACATTTTTTTTTCTGTTTCTTAGAACAAAATCTTCATTTTCTAATTGTTCTCTTTCTCCCTCTATACCATATTTAGGAACTTGAAACTGATTTCCAATAAACCTGTGATTTCATCACAGATTTCAGATAAACCTGAGCTGTATTTTTTAGGAAGTGGAATCATTTATATTTAGTATGTGTATTTTAAATGGAGGCCTCCAGTTTAGGTTTTATTTCTGAGGAGGAGTAGGCATCTCCAGAGGGAAATTCATCCATTGTATCAAAATATGCATGTTATGATGAATTAATCACCCTGTTAAGCTGATTCTCCTGCTGTTCATTATAAAGTCTAGACTACCAGTTTAGCACAGAGGCCTAAATCTGAGATGACTGAAGTCCCACTCTACACGAGGACAGATTAGGTCAGCTACCTCATGTTTCTTAATGCTTCGTTATTTGCAGACATTAGCATTAGCTAAGATACATTAGACTTGTTTATTCAAGATACAATAAATCTGAATAAAAAGACAAACATCTCAAAATAATTTTTAATTTTAAAATGTTAATATGATTGATTTGAAAAGCCAGGAAGATGCAGGCAAAAAAAAAAATCTTTGTTTAATCTCTTTTATTATATTTAAAACATAAATAGATTTTCTCTGTTTTCTTCTTTTTATATTTTTTTAGGAAAACATAGACGTTCATTTTGAATAGTAAAAATTATCCTTTCTTACACTGATAATTTCCAACCATGGAATTAATAAAGCTTTAAATATTTTTCCAGAAAAAGTTATTATTTCTCCATAAAGTGTTTTGACCTTTACAGAACAGTATTGCTTTCAGAATTCTTTGAGTGAAGAAAAAAATAGAATAGGATAACATGGGAAGAGATAAACATCTACATCTTTTTTTCTGTTATTCTTCTCAAAAATTAAAAGAAGGGCTCTGATGAAGTGGGACCTTAAAATAGTTCTATCTATAAAATTAGATTTCTCTAATTAAGAATTTCTGTTTGTCAGCATGGCAACTTTGAAAGCCCAGCCTGCACTCTGCTGGATTTCCTATCTCAGTTCACTGCCTCTGTCTTTATTGTCCTTTTTTTTCCCCTTTTGGTAGAGCTGTTTTTTCAAACGCTGTTGAGAATGTTTTTGTCCTTACAATGTTTTTTAACTCAAGTTCTCTGCAGACTTGTTTAATCACATGTTTGAACTCCTTCCTCTAACTTTGGTTCTTGTTGGTCTTCATTGATTGTATTGATCTTCAGCCCTCTGACTGTATGTTCTCTTCTTGAGTGTTTTGCATGCTGGGAAGATGAGCTACATTCATGTGGCAAGAAGAATACATTTCTCAGCAGCTGGTGGTTAAATAAAAAATGGCACATTTGATTAACAGGAGGCTTTAAATTCTGAACAGATTTTTACTTCAGTTTCAATTTCATTTCTGATTGATTAAGAATGTATTTCATTTTTTGCTTAGCAGGCACAGACCATCTGTCATGGATGACAAGGGTTTTTTTCCAGAGAAACCAGATCAAAGCAGTTGTTATTATTAAGTCAACACAGGAAGACCTTGTAGAGTTTTATTTTTATTTATTTACTAACAGAATATAAATAATAATTGATTAGGAATGTTGGAAGGAAGAGAAAGAGTGGGTGGGTAACTGGGAAATGACTGACCTTCTTTTTCCTATTTCTTAAACTCACATCTATAGATGTTTCATTCTTCCAAATGACACTATTCACTGTGAGAGGGAGCTGTACCAGTCTGCCAGAGCCTGGAAGGACCACAAGGCTTACATTGATAAGGAGGTAAGAGGTATTTTAAAATCTCAGTGAAGTCTTCACACTGCTGCCTTTTCAAAGAATAATTCTAAGTCAGAAATGTTCTCTGCAGATTGAAGCTCTCCAAGACAAAATTAAGAATTTGAGAGAAGTTAGAGGACATCTAAAAAGAAGAAAACCAGATGAATGTGATTGTAGTAAACAGAGGTACAAGAGATGGCACTAAATACTGAATGTTACACTAATTTCTAAGGCTTATGCATTTTCCAGGGGGTTTGAGATGGAAAATAAAAAAACAAAGTTTTTTTGATATTTATAACCATTGTAGGCCCTTATTTTAGTTGGATATGAGTAGAAGCTACTGTGAACCACAAGAAGATAAATTTTAACATTTTAAGATTAAATATGCTTGTAGTCTATTAACATGTTAGAATCCACTTGTAGTTCTGCTATAACCTAGCATAGGATCACACAGATATACTTTTCATAAATGAAGTAAAAATTGTAAGTCATTATGTATAGTTCCTTATGAAAATGTCAATGATAGTGTATTTCTGTTTTGGTTTTGCGTTGGAAATACTTTCATGACTTAATAATTCCTAAATTTTTCCCTGTAGCTATTACAACAAAGAGAAAGGGGTAAAGGCCCAAGAGAAGCTCAAGAGCCATCTTCATCCCTTCAAGTAAGATTGTTATTAACCTCTCATTCTCACAGTTGGCCTTTTGATAACTTGAGAAATATAGTTTTGGGGATTTGGGTAGTCTTTTGGTTTGGGTTTTATTGGTTTTTTTGTGGAGAGAGTAGGGAAGGAGGTGAGGAGAAGAAAAGGTCACATGTAGCAAGCTATCACAAGAAGCATTCAGTAGTTTTGGACCAACCTGTGAAAGTTTATGTATAATATTTCTTCAATCTATTGATAGAAAAAAGGATGAAAATAGTATTATCAGAAACTGATCAATATTTTTTTTAAAAGATCCAATAAAACCTAAATGTAGCAGTGTGTCTTTTCTCATGCTTGCTGAAGGGAACACCTTATCTTAACAGCTGGGGAAGCTGAGCTAGAAGGTCACTTTCTCATCATTCCACCTTTATAAAATCCAGGAAGATGTAAAAGCTGCTAGGTCTTAGCAGTTAGAACAAAGTTCTTTGTCAGACATGCCCAACTTCCTCTCTGAACAGAGAAGCAGCACAGGAGGTGGATGGCAAACTGCAGCTGTTCAAAGAGAACCGGAGAAGGAAGAAGGAGCGGAAGGGGAAAAGGCGCCAGAAGAAGGGAGATGAGTGTAGCCTGCCTGGGCTGACGTGCTTTACCCATGACAACAACCACTGGCAAACAGCACCATTCTGGAACTGTAAGTCTTATGTCAAAATGCAGATGTGATCTAGGTTAGCCTCTGCTGTATTACTGATTTTCCACTTCATGCAGTCAGGGCATTATTCTGACCTTTAAACCTGTCAAAAACTTCAGCACATAAAAGGTCTACTTTAATTTTAACATTTTTATTTCAAAGTATATAATAAATAACTTATCGTGAACAAAATGCAGATACTATCCCTTATGAATTCTTCCCATTACTCCGTTTTTTATATGCTAAAATAGTTTCAAAATCACAACTGTCTAGCACTTGTGTATATGAATGAAACATTAGAGGTAAAGGATATTTTAAGTCTCTTTAAACTTCATGGTATATAGATTACTATCCTGTTGAGACACTTCAACATTTCTCAGTATGCAGCATTAGCAAACAATACTTTTCTCATTTTCGATGGCAGGGAAAGAAAAATGATTGAAAAAATTATTTTCAGAAATTTCAAGATCAGGTGATGATTAAGTTGCAATATATTTGACTCCAAGCTGAAAATTTGCTAAGAACAACTTTTCATTTGGAGAAAGAAATTGTCTCCTAGTTGATAATCTGTTCTGATTGCACTGAGACTTCTACTAATATGTATTCTACATTTTAAAATGTTCCTAAAGTAGTCATATGCATGATTTTTGTTTTAAAGACAACAATTATATTGGCTAATTACTTATTAACTGTGGAGTAACAAAAAGTTATGAAAAGAATTCTCATATTGCTGTGCATTCTGGTAATGCTCCAGCAACAGTCATGGGGTAAAAAAATGTCCTTTTGACACAGTCCAAAATTTAAAGAAGAGCTAATGTGTTATAATACAATTGCTATTTTCATGAAGTCTGTTCAAAATATTGATACTGTTCACAGCCAGTCACAGTACCCAAATCTAAATAAATCTAAGTAAAAAATCTAAGGCAAGGCTAGTATTTTATTATTGTGATTAAAGGTACTAATAGAAGAAACAAGCATGTTATTTTTCACTGAAAACTAATAACTTGTTTCTTTAATTGCAGTGGGCTCTTTCTGTGCTTGCACAAGCTCCAATAACAACACTTACTGGTGTTTGCGAACTGTTAATGACACCCACAATTTTCTCTTTTGTGAGTTTGCAACTGGCTTCTTGGAATATTTTGATATGAACACTGATCCCTATCAGGTAAACTCCTTTCCCTGTTACAAACTGTCATTCACCAGACTCCTCTAGGGTTTTTAAAATTTTTGTTAACAAGTATCATTTCCCTTCCTTCCTCTCTTTCTCAGCTGACCAATACAGTTCACACAGTGGAAAGAGGCATTTTGAATCAATTACACATCCAGCTGATGGAACTGCGAAGTTGTCAAGGTTACAAGCAGTGCAATCCGAGGCCAAAGGGACTTGAAACAGGTACAAGAGAAATAGTAGTGTTTATTTCCATTTTATTAATCCTTTTTAAATCTACTTAAGTTCTAATTGTATCCATGAAGTGTCACTCTCCTAAGTGTTGCTCTGAACAATTTGGAATTATCCATATGCACCATCCTGCACATCCACATGACCAGAAAGCTTCTTTGCAAGTTTGCACAGGGTATTCTTTACAGATATTGATGGAAAAACCATCATTTGACAGAAATGCTGCAGAAGGGAAATCGTTATTGGAGCTAATCAATAATGGCTACATGCAGATCTTCACAGCTAAAACTCTTTTCTCTGTTGCAGGGTTTATTTCATTAGTTTTTGCCTCACAGTATCGGATGAGGTATTAAATTATGTGTTTATTTCAAATGCTGTCTGCCTATGTGAACAACTTCAGGTTCCCCACCACAACTGAGACTTAACGTTGCAAACTTCTAATCACCAGTAGTCTCCTTCATTTTTGAAGAAAGCAATATTTCTTTACAAGAATCTCTGTGTTAAAAAAAGCTGATATTTTTACTTCATGTCTCTGGAATTTGTTGCAATTAACTTTGGTTGATTGAACATTGTGATTTATTTTTTTTCACAGGAATATTCTGTTCTACATAATTTGTGGTGTTGCATCTTTGTATCTCTTTCTACATCTACAAATGTTTCTCTTTTTTACAATATCTAATTATTTGGGCGTTTTATTATTTTTGAAGACCTATGGGTTTTCAGTTCTTTTATGTAAAACTTCCAGGAAATCTTTGTTGGACTGCAGCTCTGTCTTTATTTAACACAGTACATTTCTTTTTAGGAATTAGATGCTGTGCATGGAAAACTACATTTTGAATGGTTTTAAAAGTTCTAAACACTAACAAAAGTTACTCTTGTATTTTCCTATATCAGGAAATAAAGATGGAGGAAGCTATGATCCACACAGGTATCCACACTTTTTTATTCTCCTCAGCAGCTTCTTTCCAAATAATTGCATGACTCCAGTCCATTTCAACTAATGTCTGTATCCTGCCATGTTGCACACAGCATAGCTTTTGATGCATGCATTTTCTAACTACTCTACACTGAACTTGGCCATTGTTTAGATCTACCATTCTGCATTTAACTTAGCTCATTGTCATAGCAAGACTTCATATAGCTCATATTTCATGCCTGTACTTCTTAGATGTTTGCCCAAGGAAAATTACCTAGAAAGAATCACCTCCTTTGGGTTGCTCCTGTTACCATGTTGATTTTGGATGCGTTGGAGGTGTTTTTCTGGTTTTATTTAGTAAGTCTTCACTTACTGCTTCTTAAATGTAAAACAAATATTCTTAAAAGGCTTTCTGACGTACAAAGAACCTAATCAAACCTATGGAAGCAAAGCAATATCTTCTCACTGGCTTTAGGAACTGTTGGCAGATACCGCTTTAAGCAAAAGCAGGCTCAGTATGAGCAGCCGGTGCTCAGAAGCCAGCAGGAGACTGTTCAATGTAAGTGTGGCAGAAAGATGATGCTCCTTTGGGCTGAGACCAGATCAGACAAGCATGAAATGAAATTTCCTAAAAAGGTTGTATTATTTTAACTGAGGAAAGGCAACAGGTGAGGTTTTTTATACCTAAAAATGTATATGTAAAAGGCTTGAACCTGAGGAATACATGACACATAGCTCTTCAAAAGGATATTTTTCAGTTTCAAAGTACACTTATTATACCTACATGTTTATCATGCAGAGCCCTGTGTCCACTGGTGGAGAAACCAGTCAAATGTAACACAAAAACCTGAAGAGACTGAAAAGCTGCAGGTCTTAACAGTACTGCACATGCTGTTCATTGAGCAGTACTTGTCCTCAGGGTGGAAAACAGATTAATATCTGTGGAGTGTCATATTTAGACTGGACTCTTTTTCACAGTTTATCAGTTTTATACATTTTCATCTCTGTGTGCTGTGGAGGAGTAGCTCCTGATATACATTGCTTACTTAAAAAGTAAACAAGGGAATCCAAGGAGTGTACAAGTCTACATAAAACCTTTTCACAGGGTCTTCAGAAAAGAACTTTGTCATTAGTTTCCAGCAGTCAGAGAACAATTAAACTAATGCATTTCAATGTACAGATCTCCAATTTAAGCACCTAAATTTTCTTTTGCAGCCAATTTTGTATTTTTTCAACTGAGTAGTTTTGGGATCTAGGAAAATGATAAGCTTTCATTTGGTTTATATCCCACTGTTTGCATTGCTCATTACAGCCTGGTGGGAACTGGTTACTACAGCGATAGAAAGTAATCCCTGTAATTATGCTTTTAAGTCTTCCATTAGAAGGCATCCTTGTAAGCATTTCTCATTTTAACTACAGATCTAACAGAAATGGCATTTTTAATTATAGGATTGCATGAAATAGTAGAGCACACAGGATTAATCTTTAAATTATATCTTCCTACACTGTTTAGTAACAAAAACATTTTAACTTCTGATATCAAAGAACATACAACAAACATTTTGCTACTGTGATAAATAGCAGGTGTAATACAACAGAAGCAATATTGCTCTGTGCCATGACATTGCAGACACCCAGTTTCTCAGTTTACACAGATGCCTGGGTTCAACATTTTGTTTCAAGCCCCATCTTGGTGAAATTTGTTTTCCTTTTCTTAAACAAAAAAACCCAAACCAAAAAAACTCCAACAACAACAAAACCAACAGCAAAAAAACCCAAACAAAACAAAAACAAAAACCCCAACAAAACAAAAACAAACCAAAAAATTAAATTAACAAACCGCATTTATCAGGAATCATTAAAACAATCTGCTAAAGGATCCTTTTCTTGCTGCCTGCAGAGAAGCAAATGGAATAACAACAGAAAGTCACCTGAACTGCCCCTTAGGCTTCCTTCAGATCGTGTAGATTCTCCAATCAGACCTATTTCCAGTTCAAAATGCCCTGAGTTAGTAAAGCACTGCCTGTGTTGTAGTAAATAAACTGGGACAACAGGCCCGTGTGGAAATAGCCAGTGTAATGCTGTTTGCTTTACATGGAGGGAGAGAGAGCTTCATCAGGGAAGAACTGGTGGCACCTCTGTCCTTTGATGGACAGAGTGCGGCTCTGCAGACACAGCTGAGGATGTCTCAACTGCACACTCCTCTCTCCTCTCCTACTTGTCTGAAATTTTTCAAAGCCACCAAGGATATGATTGTACCCACCTATCTTTAGTCTCAAATGAGACATATTCAAATGTCTTATTAGTTTTGAGACAACACAGGCACTGATGGCATCACAGAGGATGCCAGGGTAGGATAAATGGAGAGTAAAGCTTAACTAAAGCTCAATCTGAAAATGGACAAACAAACGAACAACAAAAAAATTTAGTAAGTTTTGTTTTGAACAGATAGCAACAATTTTTTTCTCTTTTGGATCTATGTCATAGCTGAGAAATTCCAAAATGTTGATCAAGGAAACCACTGCCATGCTGCTTCTCAAATGTAACTCATCTGCACTTTCCTGTTTCATACCTATTTGTAACAAATTTTCTTACAGGGGAAAAAAATCTCTTCTTTCCTCTCTTCTTTCCTCTCTTCTTCCATCTGTATGCTTTGATTTCAGTGGGAAACTTCTCACACTTACTGCAAGTTGTGGAATTAAACTGTGAGGTAACTTGCTCAGTCAACTAAAATAGCCCTAGGACCTTAAGTCTTTGCTTCCCTATTTGTTTAACATGTATGAATACAAGTTATCTCTGTTTTCAAACAAGCTATTTTCCTCTGCTTGACACAAAGATCATGGAACAATTCCCAGTGCCTTCCCAGCTGTGAAACTTCTCTGAGACTGCAGAAACAGTGCCACATTTAGAGGGGAAAAAAATAGATCCAGAGTAAAGGACCATGTAGCTCTGACTCAGACTTTCAGCTATTTTGTAGGAATCCAGCAAACTCCTTGCTGATCTTACTCCTGTGCAGGACAGCCCCACTGCCCTGGTGTTGAGGCTCCTCAGAAACCCTGTTCCTCTTCACTGGTCCCCCGACTTCCCCACTTCTCAGCCTGCCACCACAGCTCAAGCCTCTGTCCCACTGCCGGGGATGGGCAGCAGAGACCCTTCTGGGCCCAAAAGCACCTTTCTGGCTCCTGCTTTGCCCCCCACGCCCCCCGTGTGTCCCCAAACCTGTTAACAAACAGCATCACTTCTGTTTCAGTTCCTGCCATAACATACCAACCCACTTGACTGTCCCTACAACAGTTTGTTTTCCTATACAGGCTCTGATGTGGCAAAGAAAAAAAAAAAGAAAAAAACCCCTACCAATAGAAATAATAACAGAAAAAATTAAGTATTTTTGCATTTGCATTGTGGCTAATATCTTAGAGGGTCTAGTGACTAAATTCCTTGAAAAAGCAGCCCCCTGCCATGATATTTTCTGGGGGCCTTTATGCTTCTAAGCACCAGAATAGTAAAACTTCTTTCTTGAAACCTCTGTGGTATTTAATTATCTTTTGTTTCAGGAAACAAATTATCCATAATTTGACTTACGAAGATTGCTGTCATGTGGCCATGCCATGATTTCATTTCTCTTGTCTGCTTCAGGAAAGAAAGAAGATGCTGTGTCATAGTTGTTCTACCAAATCCAAAAAGCCTGTATTTCTTCCTGGAACAGGAAGATTGTCAAATGTCTGCAAAAAAATACATTTCTAGAATTTGATATTAAAAAAATAAAATATTTAAATTTTATGTTGCAAAATATTTCCAATTAAGAGCAAAGATTCAGGTGTTTTCAAATAAGGAAAGTGGTCTCCTTTTGGTGGGAACAGAGTAAGGTCCCGTAATGTAAGAAAATCTCAAGGGTTTTTTCTGACTTTTGATATTTTTCTGGCTTTCCATATGATGGACTAAATATTGGAGAAATTCTTTTACCATAAAATCCCAAGCAAGTAAGAAGCAAAGAATGTACTCTGTGATAGAGACAAGTTGTATCTTCTGTTCTACTTAAATAATGAGAAAGGGCAACTTAAAACACAAACAAATTAATGGAGATGCCAAGAACCATCTGTAGGGATGCAGAGCTCAGTATAGATGAAGATTTGAGCTCAGTTCACACTGTTGGACTATAGCCACTTGAACTCTTAAAGTAATTGCCACTAGCCAACTTGCCTGTACAATTTTCAGGAAAAGAATAAATCATTATCAATTAATTAATTGCTAAAGATTGCCTGCAATATCATTTTTAAGGATAAAATTGTCACTTTCCCTGACAGACATTTTCATTGCCTGATTCATCTTTCCTTATAGACCACCTTGCTGATGAAATCTTTTCAGTGAATCCAGTATGCTCAGTGAACTAAATAAAATAATGCTGTTCAGTGTTACTTTTCAGTATAAAATGGGCTTCACACCACAGCTGATAATCTGACTCACTATAGTTACTGTAGCAAAATTTTTAAATGTTTTGGAATGGGTTTCTTTTGTGTCTTCGCATTTTCTGGCTGCAATCAATAAAAAAAGGCAGCTCCATTGTTACTTATAGACTCATATCTATGCCCTTTATTCAGACTTACGATTTGAAAAGGCTGTTAGATATTTTCTTTGAAAGCTTTTTTTTAAAAAACAAAACCTTAAGGAGGTTCTCTGTGTATAATTTAACACTATTTCACAAAGTGATGCAGTCCTATAAATTAATTCACACCAATTTTTGACAGCTTTTATTTCCCCTAATTGCTCCACGTAAACTAAAATGAATGTTTACAAAGTAGATTAAAACCCCCTTTGGCTATCATTTACTAAATCAAATGTGTCTGGCTAGTTTGTAGATCATATTTTTTAAGCTACCCAGAAACAAAATTCATGTGGGCATTAAAGTTCAGGTCACCAAAGGCTTTCAGATTAGCCCCATCTTTTATATTTAACCATTGTTTGGTTATTGCATGTTTTGCTCAAGTGCTCAAGAAAGGCAAATGGATTATTTGTGTATTGAAACACTTTTCCTGCCTTGAAATATCAGAGGAAGGACTTATCTCTGAATGCCATCACAAAGCCCCATTAGACCAGATTTTGCTCTTTTTTTACTCAGCCCAAGGGTGTAGCAGGAGACAGGGGGGTTCTTGGAGCTGTGAACATATCCTAGGCCACAACCATTCACCTGATGGCAGAGGAGGTGGAGCATCTTACACTTTGAGCTACCTACTTCATGAACAGTGGTGCTTTCAAGCCAGTTGAAGTAGAAACACACATGGAAGCTTTGCTTGCACCTTTAATAGTGTTCACCAGTAGGCTTTATTCTTTCTTTCAACAGAGGACAGTTATGGGATGGATGGGAAGGCTAAGCTGCCCAATTTCACTGGCGACATTGACTGGCAAGGACTGGAAGACTTGTACAGTGTGAATGAAAGTGTATATGAATACAGACACAACTTTAGACTTAGTCTGGCTGACTGGACTAATTACTTGAAGGATGTAGATAGAATGTTTGCACTGCTGAACAGTTACTACCAGCAAAACAAAACAGACAAGGATAACACTGCTCGAAGCAACGGGGACGGCGACGAATCATCCACGCTGTTCACCCTGGTGGAAATGACTTCTGCTGAGGAGTCCAGCGGTCTGACTGCAGAAGAGTTGCAGTTTATTGTGCCAACAGACTTTGCAGCCCTTGCTTTGAGCACGGTGAATTTAAGTCAGGAGAGGAAACTTGAATTAAACAATGATATTCCTGAGAAAAGTAGTTTGAATGACGCACACTGGAGAAATAGTCATCCAGCTGAAAAATGGATGGAGGATAAAGAATCGGACCGTTTTGATATGGATTTCAGTGGAAACGGTTTGATAGAGTTGGAGTCCCGGCATAGCTTCATGCTACAGCCCATCAGCATTCCTCAAAAAGACACTCATCAGGACAGTGACACCGTGGAAGATATATTTGAAGATCAAATGTACCTTCCCATGAGGTCTGATGAACCCTTTGTTCATCAAACTGTAAACATATCCATTAGGGATTCATCTGTCAGTACCCAGGAAGCAGGAACTTTCTTAAAAAAACCAAACAGAGTCTTGCAGGAGAAAGGTCACAAACGCTAAATGCAGAAGGCAGTGCCTCAGCTCCACTGTCCTTGGATTAGATCAAGTTGTAAACCATTAAATAAGTTCTCCCTTTTCTTATTAGCAAACTAATAAAGGTAATCATGACAACTGACATTCCATGTTTATTGTAGGTATGTTTTTCAGCTAAATTGAGCCCAGTTCAGTATTTGTCTCTGTGCATTATTTTTATTCACACGCACATGCTGTCATTGTAATTGTCCACACTGGGAAGCAAGATTTCCAGTTTTCCATTAAAATAAACAGTGTTACCTTTCAAATGCAGTAGCACACTATCTGAAAGCTAAAAATTATTTCTTTGAAGAGGATATTCAAATTACTTTTGCTATTTCCAAATGATCTCACCATGAATGAGTGTTTCAGTTCACCCAATATGCCTGCATAATGTCTTTTTCATCAATTATTTTAACCACTGGCAATTCTTAATGCCATGCTTTCAAGTAAAATGCACTTTTAAAATCTGTATGCCATACCATTTATGCATCTTATACCTTACAGGTTCTTAGTTTGCTCGTTGTCTTGTGAAATTGTGAAAACAATAAACAGACTGACCTGAAAGAGGTAAACACCATGGATTGTGGAAAAAGATTCTTCAAATATTATTTTAGAAAAAATATTGCATGTTTTTGTTGTTTTATTAAATTTACTCTCAGAAAGGTATGGCTAATGATTGTTAACTGTAGAAGGATTTGTTTAAATTGGATTGTTTCCCTGTATGTTGATACTGTCAGTATTAAAATTCCATTGATTTTTTTTGACTTTTTTTTTTTTTTTGCTGATACTGGTAGAAAGGTTTACATCAATACGTAAATGTTTTTGTCACCTTGTCTGATTTTTATTAATCTCAACAATATCTTGAAAGCATTATTATCATTTTGAGTCTTAAATTCGTTTTTTGCTTTGAACAGGCATTAAAGGGAATGATAAAATCATGTTAGATTTCCATTATTTTAGACACAAAAGGCACGAGAGTAAACAATAGTAGTTTAGTAATAATTTTTGTTGTATTCTAAATTTTTCTTGAACTTTACCAAACATTAAATCGTATGAAGTATAATATGAAAATAACTCTGAAAATCTGTATTACTCAAAACTTAACATTTTCCCTTGATTTTTTATAAATTTCTAAATAATTATGACAACAGCAACAAAAGAGAATTACCTCAGACAGATGTAATTCCACAGTGTCCAACTCACGGGTGTGTTTCGTACCTGTTACATGTTTTTTTGTGTAGTGAATATTTTTTGTCTATTGCAAGCACTGCAGGTTAAACTTACATTCATTACATTGTATTTTAAGTTGAAACTTTTTAAAAAGGAGATTCTTTTAGTAGGATTTTAATAATTTTAAGAAGCAGTCTTTTTGATGGACTCTGTAAATATGTTAAAATTACTAGTTCTTTATCTGATGTATGTGTCATGGGAGGATTGATAGAAAAATGTATTTATGGTCCTGAATGATGCTATTTGTACATAGGTTTTAAGTTACTAGGATATAAACTGTGTTTTTAAATCTTGTATAATATTTCTGTGATACTTTTATAGTACAATTCTGGCTTCAGGAAAGTCTAGAAGCAATATTTCTTGAAATAAAAAGTGTTTTACTTTACCTGCTTCAGAGAAGTCCAGATGATCCAGTTTTCTTCCTGAGTAAGTTTTATTTGAAAAATATGTTAACATTTTCAGCTTTAAGAATCCATCCACATTAAAAATAGGTAACAAAATAACACACAACATTCTGTTAGTTATAAATTATTCCTGGAGATGCGAGTAATGTATTTTTTTTGTTGTTTTAAGACATGCAGTGATTTTAATTTTTTTTAATTCCAAATTCATCAAATCCTTTCTGGCTTGAACTCCACGCACCGAGCTGCACAACCAGCAGTTTCCAGAAGTAACACAATGTTTCATGGAGCCATGTCTTGCTTTGCTGCTTTCTCTCCTCCCTGCACAGCTGTCCCTGTGTCAGCAAAGCACTGCAGACCAGACATGCAGGGCTCACCAAGAGTGAACCACAGATCTCTAGTCAGGAGTTGTGTCTCCTTGTACCAGAGTCTGCATGAAAAAGAATTAAGCCTTCAAGGGAAACTCTGTCTTACATAAACTCTATGTTTGTTCGATGGCCTGTGAATAAGATTACCTTCATACCTAAACTCAGCCTCTGAATCTGTGCTTCTCTAACTTTTCTTTCTTTTACATAGTCCTTGGACTCTGATGTTCCTGCAGATGTGAAGTTACAGGTGATGTCTGTGGGGATTGGGAAAGGGGATGAATCCAAGTGTTCAAAAAGCAGTCGTTGCAATGTCAGGTACAGCCCTGAGAGAAGTCTACCCTGAAAGCACACTGGCAAGCATAGGATGTATTTCAAAGCATGGTGCAGAGCAGGCTGAGCCAGCGAGTTTGGGAGGAGTTGACGGACAAAGGCAAATTGAATCAAGGTCCCACACAACCACCTCTTGTATCTTTGTGCAGGGAATTATCCAGCACCAACAGTGTGCCCTACAGTTTTTGAAAGTTTCTCCCTTAGTGCTTGGGAAGAGAAGGGAATGGTGTAACAGTGTGGTCCATCCTTCACCCCACTTGTCCTTCCTCCTTACCTGAGAGCTTAAAGTACTCATTCAGGAAATGGAAGAGAGAGCATCTTAGTTTGAATGCTGTCTACCTTCCTTGTTCTAGGATAGTACTCCGTCATCTAACTATCAGCAAAACAGTGCCCTATCTTCTAAACTAGGTGGCAGCCTTTTT
Source organism: Dryoscopus gambensis (assembly GCA_013389985.1). NCBI lineage: Eukaryota > Metazoa > Chordata > Aves > Passeriformes > Malaconotidae > Dryoscopus > Dryoscopus gambensis. The sequence goes on along the minus strand of WEIT01035956.1, from coordinate 78,319 downwards.
TGCAGGTCTCTTACAGGAGTGTGGAGGAAAGAAAGTATAAAGGACACTCATTCTGTAGGCAAGAGGTACAGGGTGCAATGAGCTCTGATCCTTGCTGTCTTGGCAACATGCATCAAATATAAAACTAAACCAAGTTTAAAAGGCCAAAATCTGTCATATCTCTTAAGTATGCAGCATAAGCAGTGTGTTGCTGTCCCAATATGTTTTGCATTTTTCTGCACAGTACTTCTTGTCCCATAACTAAGGCAGTCAAGTCCATGAGCAGCCCATGGTGTGACTGTCAGGAAGTTTTTACAGGCAGTTGCAGCCTCAGGAACAAACCAAGTGCCTAAATCTGACTTCATTGGCAAGTGCTCCTCATACTAGGAGAGGGCCAAGAGGATGACCTTCATGGCTTTTTGTGATCTGCAGAGCAGTGGCAGATGTGTCTATTCTGAAAGGCAGTTCATAGCTCATTACTTTCGGAAGGGCCCCTGGCGCTGGACAGGAAGAACCTTAAAACTTGCACATCTTTGGGAGGCAGCAATGTTATGTGAAAAGTTTCATCTGGAACTTAAAATAAGGCAGCCAGCATTGCTCTCACATCCTTGGACAGTGTGAGACACTTTCTGAGACCTCCTAGCAATTGAAAGCACTGCAGAAGAGCAAAGATGTGTAGTGCCTCATTTCCAGAACTAGACATAGAGTTACAGAATGGCGTGGGTCACAAGCGGACTTAAAAATCATCTTGTTCCAACCCACACCATGGGCAGGGACGTGACTTAGAGCTGTTATCAGTAGGTAAATCCCGTTGTTCCTGAGGTGAAGGCACTCTAGCAGCTTTGTAAAAAACAAACAAACAAACATTTGAATCAGAGCATTGTTCTGGAGTTCAGCCATCTGTAGTTTTTTATGACAGTTGAGGGAAGATTTTTTTAGAGTGCAGGTCTGAGCACAGACCACCCCCACTCTCCAAGCCAAAATCCCTTGAGATGCCTGCAGCTGTCTACAGTGGAAGTCAGACAAGCACAGCCGGAGAGGATCTGTGTAAAACAGTCAGGACGGAGAAACCAAGAGGTGCAACAGCCCTGTCCAAGGAAGATCTGCCCAGGACTAGACTTGAGCCCTGAGCAGCCATGGGTGCCTGGTACGTGCGACGTTGTAACAAAACTTCTTCCTTTCGTTTCAGCAAAACCCAATCCTGTTTGTGTGCTCTGACGTAATTTTTCAGTGAGAACCGATGTGCAGCAAACGGGGTACAAGCCAGAGAGTCATTTCAGAAACGATGCGCCACAGCCGAGGGGACGCGGCCGCAGCCCGAGCTGCCCGGGAGAGCCGGGAGCAGGTCCGCAGCCGCTCGGGCAGCAGGTGTCAGCGCCGAGCCGCGCCACAAGCGCCTCTCCTGGAGCCCGCAGCCCTCCCTGGCCTTCCAGCCACCGCCGAGGGCTGCATCTATTCGCCCTTCCGCCAGCAACAGCACCCGAGACGTGCTACAATCCTAATTTCATCCACCGGCCTTGGTTTAACAGCCCTGGTCTTGGACACTGGGGACGTGCAGGGGGATCTGAAAGGTGCTTTTTTGTCCGGTTATATGTATTGGAAATGAAAACACGTAAGTCTTACTTTGAACTTGGAAATCAGAGAGGATGTGGACCCAATCAACACACATGATATGCTATTTTTTTATTTTCCAAGTATCAAGTATTCAAGAGTTTGTTTTGTAAACACATGTTTACAACAGATGCTGACAGTAGATGTCATTAAATCATGGGTTATACAACTTTAAAATTATTCTAAGCTTTGCTGAGAAATAAATATCAATTTAAAAAAAAAACCATACAGGAGCCTAAAGTATGCAAAAATACCCAGCATAAACCAATTATTCTCTTTTTACCACAGCACAGCACCCACACACTCATACGGTCAGACATACTCTACAAATTCCTTAATACTCTACACATTTGCTTAGTAATGAGTTTTTTAAAAACTAAACGGTTACAGGTAGCGTGCCCACTCCATGCTCCTTACAATACTACCCAGACTGCTGCTGTTCTGCACAAATAATTTCGTAGAGGTACACACTGCAGGCAGGGGCCAAACTCTCATGTGCTCAGCTGGTGAAAAGAGCAGGAATCTTCCTTCAGGAAAGCCTCCACTCAACTGTGGATCTCACTGATGCCAAATTTTCTTTTTTGCAGTGAAACTCAGCTTTGGATCATTTTGTACAGTTTGTTTTGTTTTGTTTTGAAATTTCCCTCCAGGTTTTCAAAAATGGATTTTGCTACAGAGGCAAAATTTCTGGCTTGTCAGTCAGAAGTGTGATTAGTGCTATTAGTGCTTTCAGTGCTATTTAGAATACAGACATCTGTCCTGCATGAGCAGCCCAGGCACAACATCACAAAAAATCATAGTTCAGAATTCAAAATGGAAGGGAAAAAATTTTGTCTTCAAGATTTTAAAACCAAACCCCTCTGTTGTAAATCATAGCTCACTTTAAAGTCAACTAGATTTGGCCTTTTTCCATTCTTAGAGATAGAATTTGGTCTTATTCTACCCCTCTCTTTCCAGTATGCCATGAAAGAATGTATTTCAGATCTCAATCCTCATTTTAATTTGAAGCTTGCTAACATTGCTTGTTTAAGTGGTTCCAGAATTTAGCCCAGTGTTTCTTATTATTACTATAGAATTTATTTTTAGCCCCTGCTTAAGCAAAGCAACTAAATAAAGTAACATGGTACAGCAGGCTGAATACATTCTACACGAGACTTCTGTGGTCTGTGTAGCTTTTACTTTACCTATGAGTGCTGGGCCAGATCCTACACAGACTCCTGAACTTACTTTCCCACAGAAGAGCTAGGTAGGAACTAGCCCAACAGGAATTACAAACACTGTCTTTGTCGGAGCAGTCCAGACTTCAGGAACAGAAACACATGCACTTGCATCACTGACATGCCTTGAATATGTCATTTAAGTCATAGTGGATACATCATAAAATACTTCAGTACCTATTAGCACCACAGTGTTGTTTAGTCATTTGTCCAGAGATTATCAAGCTGTCTCACCCTTCCTCAAGGTGAACAATGTTTTGGATGGTTTTTGTAGCCCTTCATTAATTCCACAGCTTTTCGCCGATTCTATACAACGCACAGAACATTGTTACAGGATAACATTGTGACAACTGCTTTGAGACTGAAAAAAATAAAAAAATACAATACACACAATGGATAATGCAAAAATTAGAAAAGTAGAATGGTACCTGGATAAATAAGCATCTATTCTGTAACACTTGAAGTCAAGAAAACTTTGGAGCTACTTTGAAATTGCAGAGTTATGTCTGTGTTTAACAGGCTGTATTAATAAAAAAATAACTTAACTGAAGGACTGGAGGAGTGACTGCTAAAGTTATTAACTGTAGTTATTGACTGTAGTTTAATGTAATGGACATGGCCACAGGACATGGGTAGTGTTAACTTTCCTCCTCAATTTATGCAATAAATTATGAGGAAAATATAGGAAAAATTTCCTTCCTGAGTATCAGGTAGGCTTTCAAATCTTTGGGCACAAAGTAACATGTATTAGTGATATTCAGTGTAAAGAAGACAAATCATGTGAACCCTGGCCATATCCTGTCCTCACACTGAAGGTTCCACATCTCTATTCTGTGGCAATGCTTACATGCAATCTTTTTGAACTGTTATTTGTCTAACAAGATGTTAAAAGAAAAAAGAAGAAAGCCCTAATTCCCTGCCAAAGAATAAATCTACCACCATGACAATGACTGCCCATTTTCTAAGCACTCTAAAGAGATGAAAGTGTCCAAAAAATCAAGTCCAGTATGTGAAGAACCTGCAATGTGTTGATTACAGGTTTAATCTACAAGTAGCAAATGCTCTGTCCAAAGCAATGACGATGCAGGTCACAGCCCAGGTAAAGCTCGGCTATCAGGTGCTTTAAGCCCCTGGAAAGCAAACACAGGTGGACAGCTTCAGCTGGGGAAACCCAGATTCTGAAGCAATGCAGCACAGCATCTCCTAAGCCATTGTAGAAGACACATTATTGAGAAAACAGAAAAAGATAAACTTGTTTAGGAAGTTTTCTGTCTTAGATCTCTGAAAATAGTAGCAATAACCAGTGAATAGAGTATAAAAGCTAAACAAGCACTTGATATTCCCTAGTTCACACACACTTGCTAAAGCACCAGCTTGTTAACTTCCAGCCCAAGGTATGGCCTAGTTCTTCAGCCTCAACACTGGACTGGTGAGGCCAAGAATCTGGCTCCAAAATAGCAGTAAGACACTTTGGACCTATTTATCATCAGTTTTGTGTCAATATAACACCATGAAGTGGTATCACACGCACAGAAAAGTGTAGTAAGGCAGCAATTATTCCGGCAGTTTGGGGGCAAACCCGCAAGAACAGAGCAGAAGTTGCTGACCCCTGTCCCAGACATGCTCTCTGAAGCAGTGCTCTGCTCCATTTGTGCGGGATACTGACAATTTGTCTTCTGAACCTCCAGGTCCAAATCCTGTGAAAGGGCACAACTCAAGTCTACAGCATTACTTGAGCAATTTAATTGGCTCTAAGGTCAGAAAGATGCCTTTATTTAATCTATCTCCCCACATAACACACAGGTGTTCAGCCAGAAATTCATAAAATAAGTGAATGGCGGGAAGAGCTAGAATGAATCTTAAGACCATTCCCACAAAATATTTTGAATTTGAATTCTATTCGAAAATTACAGCTTTCCTCCATTGCCAGATATGTAAGTAGCCACACCTGAAAGCCACAGGAGAGTACTCAAGTGCTACTTTGTGCTATCCTGGTTACAATTATCACTGAATCCATGCGGGTAAAAGCTCATCATAAAAACACTCCTTGGATAAAGGAATTCCTTTTTGAATGCAGACAGGATTCAGTCTCATACTTACATATGTGCATTATTTTTAAGTGCATTACTTAAGTATATAAATTTACCCACATATTGAAGTGTTCTGCTGGATCAGAGCCATAATGAATGCATAGCTAATACTACAAATTATTGAGCGATATTAAAAAAGAGAGAGAAGGTGGCAAAAATTACAACTTAATGGAATTTTATATTCTGTGGTGAGAGGATTTCACACTAGGAAGACATCATGGGCCCCTTCACAGGATGACAGGCAAAGTTCTTTTTTAGTTCTTGTGAAGTCAGTTTAGCACCAAGTGTCGACTGTGCCTGCTGCTAGGGATGCACTCGGTGTCTGCAGATTCTGCTTCCTCCAGCAATGACAGCCTCAGAACAGTGTTTGTTCAGCAGCTTGCAGTCCATACACCAGTGCTGGAATCGACATTTCTAGGAAGCTAATGTGTTGCCCCTGCATACCTTTATTGGCTTAGTTTAGACTATTATAGCTTACTCACAAGAAGCTCTCTTTCAGGAATCAATCAAAAACTGGCCAGAATTTGGGTTTTCTTTCTTTCAGAGGACGCTGACTTAACCGATTTTATAGAAATTTATTCGCATTGCCAAAACTATCTGTATTCAAAAACAGGAACAGATTTGTTTGAAAAGTAAAGACTTACATTTTGTTTTGCCTATTATTCGCAAAGAAAAATAAAATTTAATTTTTAATTAAAAATTAAAATTTAAATTATGCAAAGAAGGCTTTTTCAGTATTTCTGAAGTTAACATCTTTCCTTCTACATTCCACTTTCTCAACCATTTAGAAAATATGAATGTTCTTACAAGTTGAAGGGTCAGGATATCCTAAAAAATAGATGGTCTCCATTGCAACAAGCTCCAAATTCCCTTGAAAGCTCAGAAGCAGCAGCAGCAGCTGCAGAAGTGCCACTTTCATCACTCTCATTCTTCAGCATCAGTGCTATTAGTTCCTGACAATCCTAATCTGCTCTCCCTTGGTTTTTGCATGGAACAGAAGCACACAAGGCATGAAATACAAGAGATCGGGATAGATGATTAATCTTCAGTCTTTTACAATTCCCGAAATGCTCTGTTTCTGAGGTATTTGAAAAGATTGTCACTCTTCACTTCTCCCTGTGATGATTAAAATGGGGAAGTGCTAAAAATGGTTGAGTGCTGGGCTGCAATTACACTTTGTCCCACTACTTTGCCAATTTTTGCCATGGCAGAAAATTCTTGGTACAACAAGCATTTGAGACTGGAGCAAAAGGAAATATTTTTATCATCTATTCTGATCTCCTATAGCAATATATATATATGCACACACACATATATATATACACCAAACACCTTTGAGCCAAGGAAATTTATTTCTTGAGATAAGGAGTGTAGAAGCCAACATCTCAGAGTGTGTGTGCTGACTGAGGACATGATGTATCTGGTGGCTGCATTAAGAGGAAAAAAACATTCTCAGGCTTAACCCAAAAAAGCTGTTAATAAGGACAGAATAGTAGGAAGTGATCGAAAAATGTTTGGGGTAGAAAAATCTGAGTTTCTAGAAACAAAGAGTAAGAATTGTGACAAACTACGTAAATGGACTGAGACATTCCGAAATAAGCAGCCCCATGGGTAGTCCCATGTGCTGGTCAAGAGAATCCAGGTGATGACAAAAGGCAGTTGGCAAAGGCAGAGAGGGAAATCTCTCTTCCCAGGACAACTCAATGGATGCCAAGGAGAGTACTGCCTTTATTTTCAAAGACTTGGTTCCATATAATGTTTGATCAATATACAGATTCTAAATTGAAAAATTAAGTCAAGAATAACTCTGTTCAAAAATACGTAGAAGCTCTGCTCTTTCCTATTTATTTTCACACGAGTTCTCTACTCAGCAAAATCCAAACCAGATTATCACTGAGCCCTCTTTTTAATTTCCTGCATTTCTAAGACTTCCCCTGCAGGGCACAACACAGCCTTGACTTCCTAGTATCCAAATGAAATAATTTTCTGCCCTTTGAGACATCATTAGTACCTCATGAGCATGGCACCACAAAGCCTCCAGAGTAAGAAATGAAATGTCAAGCACATTTGATTAGAAAGTCTCAGCATCTCCCAGGGAGAGAACACACTACAGTAATTTGGAATAAGCAAAGGTCACACCACGTCCTATGAGCCCATCCTTGACGGTAATTTCTATTAGCTTTTCACCTGGAAGGCCAAAGGAGAGACAAACTCACCCTTTGCCTTCACAGGAGCTTTCAGTGAAGCTGAGAAAAGGAAAGGCAGCCATGTGTGGGACAAACCACACAACCAGAACCTCCGGGCCTGTCCCACCAGCCTGCCCAGCGCCGGGCAGCCGGAGAGGAAGAAGTGCGGCAGGAAAGAGGAGGTCTGAGCCAGCCCTCCCTTCCCAGCTGTCCGCGGTGTCAGGGTGCTCAGTGCCTCGGCAGTGCCAGGCGTGCAGGGAGAGCCTCTGAGCCGGCACCACAGTGGGCAGGCTGCCCGCAGCCCTCTGGAGGGGCTCCTCTGTTCTCTCCTGCAGCAGGTGGGAGCCGCACCAGCCTGAACTGTGCTGCCACTGGCTGCGAGGGACAGGCCAGGTCCCAGACACCACACCAGGCCGTTAGCTCTCCCTCGGGACTTTCCCACTGAAGCTGAACTAGACTGGCACTTCCTATCAAGCTATAACCAGCTGTTTTCTTCTTCAGGAAAGTATGGATTTGGTGCTAGTAACAGCCATCCAAATAACATTGCAGAAATATGCACATATCTGCTCTGGTATGTGTGTATGATTCCTACATCTTAATGTTAATATAAACCAATAGTGAAGTTTTTACTTCAAGCATTACAGTATCCTATATACTTTGTGAAGAATGACTACATCCCATCAAGTGAAAATTAATGCACATTTCGACAGGATAAAGATGTTACAACTCAACCTTCGCAAACATTACCTGATGCATAACTCTTGTATGGCTTGACATTATTAACAGTACTTTAAACCTTATGTTATCTTTTAATTTAATGATTATGCCTGAAAATAGCCCCTTTCAAATTCAGTTGCAGTAATGTCTTTAAAAGCAAGCTTTAAACTTAATTTGCTGCACATACAATTACCCAAATAAGTTGCATAGTTTAAATAAGTTCAGTTGTGCTTTGTAGCAGAACTCACAGTAATTACTCATCTCTTAAAAATACAACTTGAGGATATGAAGCTGACAATACATTTAAGCATTTTTGTGAGTCTAGACATCAACAGTATGAGTTTTTGTCACTCTTCCACTGACTTCTGCTGTTCATAACACCTCAACTTTACAATGATATTAGATCAGAGCATGGACTTAACGGACACATCTGAAATAATTACAAACACAATTTTAAAAACTCCATTGTCGGGACGGGAGAAATAAGAACTCAGGTTGGTTTGAGGTATCCAGCCCTCAGGAACATATTATGGTTGTTTGCATCAAGCTTTGTTGGTTTTATCACGTGTTACATTTAGATTAAAAATAGAAGGCACGGGTGTTTTACAAGGCGCCGTAATTGAATCAACCAACAAAACTGAATATTACATTACCAAGCCAGGGGTCTATATCTCAACAGTGACTTCTTCCAATGCATTTTCATTTGAGGAATTTATTGCTTCTGAAAAAGGGCCGGGGTAGGTCTGTGCTAAGCAGTTCATTCCTTGTGCCACACTGATGTCTCCTCGGGAACTGAAGGTAGGGCAGGATCTAGTCCGTGCATAGTTTGGTTGGGGTCCAGCTTGTCCAACCATCTCACTCACAGTGTTCACCGGCGAAGCCCTCCAACTCTGTCTCTGCAGTTGTTCTTCTTTACACTTTATGGAATACCAGGCCAGGAAAATAAAAAAGAATCCCACGAACTTGAGAGCAGCTGCCAACCCAAAGTAGACAAAACGAAACGAGGTGACATCGTATTCCCAGCAAGATCCCTGTACGCCGCAATCCTGTTGCCAAAGCATGCACGTGGTGTCAATAACAGCCCCAAAATAAATTGGAGTGGGAATGTAAGCTGAAGCAAAAATAGCAAGAGAAATAATATGTGTTAGCATATTGTGGAAAACTTCTAAAGAATATGCCTCAGCCAAAGAGTGTAGGTTGAACATTTTTGAGATTTCTACACTGCTGTTCTCACATGGAAGTAAAACATGGAAAACTGGTCAGCCAATCTTCCAACACTATTTATCCCCCACATGAAACCTACCACAAATGGAGAGAATTCAAACAAAGAAGCCAGTGCAGCAGCACCTTAACAACAGGTACTTAAGTCTGCTGTCCCCAGACAGCTTTTCTTGACCTATGTGTCCCCCATCAAAAAAGATCCAATTTTGCTCTCAGGAAGTAAAATATGAGAGAAGGTGAAACACATTATCTCCATAGCATTACCTGTTGAACATCCTTTGCCCATGAGCTGGGAAAGGTGCTGGTTTAGATTACAGAACAAAAGCGCCACAAAATATTTTTGAAGATTGATGTAAGCGGTAAGACCACTAAGATTATAAATTTCCTTTTGAATAGATCTTCCTAAGAAACAGACTAACTTCTAAGGCAGCTAAAAATGCAGCCAGTCCACTGAGTGCTCCTGCTTTCTCCAGAATACAACATCTTTAAGATGAGACTGAAACGTCCTTCCTCAAACAAAACTTGAAGATGCAGCTCTGTGGGCTTCTCTTGTTCTCTTACAATAGACCTTGCTTGCTCTAGTCATATATTTCATAGTAGCTGAACACCTGGAATGTTCTTTATGGGCAGGATTTTAGAAATTCAAGAGCTTGAAAGAGACTGCTTTGAAAAATAAAGACTTTTAACATGTATCCTTTTTTGCTGAAACACTCGAAAGACATTAAGTAACAAAAGCTTATTTTAAAAATTAAAACTATTGTTATTGCTGAAAGCAACAAAAATCTGGTTTTGAAAGCAAAAAAAAATCCTTATAAAATAATACCTAGCAACTATTAATTTTTAAATACAATTTGAAAGTGTAAAAATGTATCTTTCTGGGATAACAAAGTTGTTCTAGAAAGTCAGTAACCAAAAATGTAAATTAACCATATTTTCAGATGCAATGTTTCCAGAAACTATTAATTTTAGGTTCCTAATACAGTTAATCGAGCAATTACTTGCAGATTTATGGAATTTTAATACTTTTATGGTGCGTTTAAGCTGAACATGGCCTTTATGAAAATGCTGAACTACTGCAGGACTTACCAAGAGTTCTTAATAAAACAAACTGCATTCCTAGTGCAAAGGGCCGCTCCCCATCTTCCACAGACCTAGCAGGTGAACAGAAAACACCAGTGAAGAAACAGTCATAACCCATAATCATCCTGGTATGTTCTGGCTCTACCTCATGGCTTTTTTCTGAGCTATAGAAAATCTTTGTCTAATTTCTTCTTTTTAGCTTCTACACCTATTGCTAGGAAAAAATACAGCCAGCACCTCCTGAACCTGTTTAATCAAAATCTCAGCCATGGCCTTTTGACCTTTCTTTACCTGGGCAAGGCCTGAAAAATTTGATCTAAACCTGTCAAGGAAATTTAGAGAATCCACACAAAATGTTTAAGGCTTCTCATGATAGTTTTCTATTATTTCATATGCCTTAATTTATTTTTCTTAATACTTTTGAGGTAAATTAGAATTAATGGATAACTAAATTGCTGAAAGCTGGACTCAGTTTCTGAATTTAACACATCTTTTTTGTACCATAAGCATTTTGGAGTCGTTTTAGGAAAAATACCAGTACAAACATCCAAACCATCTCTTTAAGCACCTTTTCAATTCAAGTAATACAAGATCCCTTCCAGTGGGTTCAAAGAAAAAACATGAAGCTTACAAAGACTAAATACAAAGTAACAAGATTCCACACTGCAACTACAATTTTAGTAAATCACAAATTACCTACTGCTTTAAAAATATTTTTAATTCTAAATCTAAATGTCTTAAGATAGACAGCTTCTAATGACATTGAAATATACCATAAAAACACAAAAAAAGTCTGCAGTCAAAGCGAGGCAGCTGTAAAATCAAGTTTTGAAGTCAAGAAATTGGAGAACCAACTTGGGCCACAGACCTTGGACCAATGTACAAAGCACAATATGTGGTTTGGGACAGCAGGTGTCACTGTCCATGTGTGTGTGAGCCACCAATTTTGGTACTGAACATTACAAAATCTTGTTGGAGATGTCCCTTATGTACATCACTATTGTGAGGTTCACTGTGATACTGATCTTCATTTGCCTTTGCATAATTGCAATGCAAGGGCAATATTTTTTTAATAGTATTATTTTATATGTGGGAAATCCAGAGACAGAAGGAATAAAGCCAGAAGTCTCTGAATTATAATGGTGCTGTGCACATAGTAGTTGAAGTAAGGCTGAGCAGCTGGAATTCTGATGTGCCAGCCCCAAGTGCCTGACTTTAGTGTCCTAACAGTGATCCTTACACCTATTCTGTGGATTTTTTGAAAAGCAAACTGGAAGACAAAATTCCACAGTGTGACACAGCACAGTCCCTCACGTGTCAGCAGCAGGCTCCTGCATAAACCTCAGCCACCTGAGCTGAGAAAATGACAGCAAGAGAGTGCTTGTCCTTGGAGGGGGTGAGACAAAGATTCCTGCCAGAGGGTTTTGCAGCTGTGCTCATGACTAAGCCTAAGGATACCAAAGCCAAATCCTGACCTGCCTCTTGTTTTCCAAGGTTCCGTGACCTATTACAAAGATTTGCCATTATTATTATTTTTATAGCAGGCTAAATTTGTCCCAGAATATCAGAGTGGAGCTCTAAAGACAACACTACCAGAAGGAAATCCCACTTGGTTGGGAGGACCATTCTCACAGAAATAAAAGGCCCAAGACTGGTTTTAAAAAAAGCTCAATTTGAAGACAGGTTTTACACAAAACCAGGACAAAAGATGTCTCTGTGTTAGTAATTAATGCAGCTGAACAGCTAGTGCTGAGACCTGACGTACACCACAAGCATTTGAAGCATTTGTAGGGATTTACTTCAGATCAGGTCTAACCTGTTCTCACAGACAGGATGCTCATTTGCATCTGGGTCATTTTGGGTGTGCTTCTGAAGAGTACCTCAAACACTGGAAGAGGCTTCCTAGAGAGGTGGTCGATGCCCCATGCTTGTCAGTGTTTGGACAATGCCCTCACTAACACGTTTTCATTTCTGCTCAGTCCTGCAGTGGCCAGGCAGTTGGACTGGATGATTAGAGAGAGTATTTACCAGAGCATGTAGGGACAGGAGAAGGGGCAATAGCTTCAAACTGAAAGAGAGTAGGTTTAGATTAGATATTAGGAGAAAATTCTTCACTGTGAGGGCAGTGAGGCACTGCAACAGACTGCCCAGAGAAGTGGTGGATGCCGCATCTCTGGAGGTGTTCAAGGTCAGGCTGGATGGAGCTCTGAGCAACCTGGTCTAGGAAAGGTGTCCCTGTACACAACAGCAGGTTGGAACTAGGTAATTTTTAATGTCCCTTCAAGCCCCTCCAGATTCTATGATTTTGTGTTCACTGTAGGTCCAACTGACCTATTTTATTCTATTTTTTCTATCTTCCAGCTCATCTTCATTTGAAAAGAATGTACTTCTTGAACTCTGAGCTCTTCAGCTTCAGATCCCAAACCAAATAGACATCTTTAAACCATTCTTTGTCCTCCTGCTACCCGCAGAACCAATGCTTACAGGTATGCTTTGTAAATTCTAGTAAATAATTATATAATTTTCCTCTAATTCCTCCTTCTCTTTAAACAGCAGCAACATAGATTATACAAATACAAATTTTAGCAGTAGACCATGTTATATTTTTTCAGCTCACTTTTCTTTAAAAATCAATAGAACTTCACCTACAGGAACTGTATTTTAAATGGACAAAGATGTTACAGGGAATGATTATATTTATCAAACTAGAAGGCAGAGATGGGAAAAGCCAATCCAAATATATGAATGCTTTTTCCCAAATTGACAAATAAATGCCACTGCCTTTTTCCTACAAAGGCAGTGTCTTCTCTATCCTTAGAGTAGTGGCAATAACACCACTATTACAGTACAAGTCCAAAACTCTTGTGAAGATAAAAAAGGAAGACTCAAAACCAGGCATGTGGCAGGAACGAGCAATTTAAGAATGAGAAAAGGATAATTTTAAATGCTAACATTTTTCATTTGCATTTGAAAATCCAAACCATTGCTCACGGGAGATTGAAAATTTTTCAGGAGTAATCATTTTCTTCCATGATGTTTTGCTTGTTTTCTCTTTATAGCACCTGGAATGCACTGTGCACTTCATGTTTCCTAAAGTGGATTATCATATTACATATTCTAAATACAAACAAGTTTCACCTAACCCTTATTAGCCCTATTCTATTCACTTTTTAAGACACACAAGCTTGACAGGCACTGGTGACAGTGGACACGGCAAAAATACTTACAAAACGTGAGTTCTCACCTGAGTGTCACTATGACTGCTGATGGCTGGGCACATGCTGTTATAAGGGTTACAATGAAGAGAAATATGAGGAATGGGATGAGCGTGTTGCAGGTTCGATCACACTTCCCAGACACAGCGTAGCCGTTCTCATTCAGGTAGGTTTTGACAATCACCAGACGGAGCTGACTGCGCTGGCCCACTGTCGGTGGAGTGATCACCTGGCGACTCTGCACACAGGCACATTCTGTGTAATTTCTGACCTGCGAGAGTGAAAAACAACATTTCCACGTGAAAAATATGTGTGAAAAAGACAGAGACATCATATAACAGTCCTGCAGTACTTCTCAACTGAGAATCTTCTGCCTTCAGCATCATTACCCCAAGCACAAGCAAAGTTACGTCTTCAAGTAATTTTAAAGCTGGCCAGGACTCTGTGATGAGGTTGCCTTTCCATTGCTTTATTTAGTCTGAGTTTAAAAAAAAAAATCTGGAATATATTTGGGAAATATTGACAAAACAATTCAATCACTTCTGACAGGGAGGCTAGATAAAAATATTGTTTCTATTGTACTGCAAAAAATGTGAGGAAATGCTCTTCACGCAGCAGTGACAATGCCATATTCAGAAATTTAGCAAGCCGCTGACTTTCATATTCAGGCAGTGTCTTCTGCCTTGTTAATGGAAGGCTTCCCAGATCCGGCCAAAGAGCAACAAGCTGCACTTCATGCTTGAAGCTCAGGACCTTCCACCTGGATGTGGGTGTGGATCTGGACAGAAGCAAAAACAAAAAATAAAGGGAAAGCAGAGACTAAAACAGTGAAACTGGAGGACATGAGAGATTCCCGAACAGACAAAGAAAATGAAATTAAGATGAAGAGACTGAATAAAGAAGTAGCATTTCATAGGCAAAGGGGACTGTGATTTGAGCAAGGCGATGAAGAGCTAGATCAGAAATAGCCTTCTTTCACATTTATGCTACTTCTGTTTTCATCTAATCTAATGGCAAAGGGGTGTGCAGCAGATCAGGATATTCCATTATCCTACAGGAGAAGGTCAGGACATATGTGATGATACAGCAAGGAGTTTTTTGTTTCACTTTTTGCATTCATTGAACCTTGGACCACACATGCACAGAAGCTACAAAATCATCTTAAGATTGTAAATTTAAGTACTTAGACATCAAGACATATCCTAATTATGGCTGTCTGTTAATTTTAATGTATACCTTTATATGCATCCATGCTATCATGTAGCCTCACTTTTTTTTTCCCCAAGGGATTTAGCTGAACATCTTAATAATGTATCTATTTATGCAGTATTTTACCTCCCATTTTCTAAATGTGAATTCAGGTATTTTTTTCCTCACACTAAAAATATTCCACTACAAAGATGGAATGACTCATATTTCATTTGGATTTTTCTAAAGCACTCACTATTATAGCTTAACTCTTTCAAAAAGCAGTCATTATCTTCAAAACAGTTATGAGATATTGATGTTATCTCTATTTTGTAGTTAAGTAACTGAAACAGATCAAAAAATTCACAAACATGGGTGACTAATTTGAGACAACTGGAATCCTTTTTTTCAGAACATTTTCCATTATATAAATGGAATAAATAAACTAAAACCAACTAAATATATTCTAAATGTAACGTTTCATGCCTTCAAATACAGATTTAGGCAGTGCACCTACAACTGACACTTCTGGCTACTGCTCATGTTCATCATCCAGAACATGAAGACTACAAGACTAATGACCAACTGGGAGAAGTTGTGTTTAAGTGACTTGCCCAGCGTCGCTTAGAAACAAAGCTGATGACAGATTCCGGTTTCCCAAGGCAGCACTCCACTCTAATATCACATGAGTATCTGATTTCTTTCTGCAGTACCTCACCCTAAACTCCTTATTGCTTCCAAATGAAAATGCCAAGTAAGCATCCTACAGAAATTAGTCCTCTTTACTACACAATCTTGGTTCATCACCAGCAAAACCAAGTCTGTGTATTAAATGAGACAGACATAGCATGACAGAAATGTTAGAGTATAGGAATAGATATATGTATAAATATATATAAACATATATATATATAACAGGTATGAACTGTCCACTGGTGTCCTCTCCTCTTAGTTTGAACTTTTAAATAGTTAATTTTGAAAATACTCTATGTTATAAACTTAAATCCAAATATTATATGTCAGCAACATTTTGTGTTATACAGCAGCACTAACTTACATTTGTTGTTTTTAAAAGTACTCTACAAAAAGGATTATTTAATTTTAAAAAAAGTCTTTTCCAAGCAATGTCAGCCCTATTCTACTCACTATTAGCTACTGAGTTAAAACTTCAGGCCATGAAACATCTTTTCTTAAATCACAGGATGTGATAGTATGTTTCAAAATCTGTAGTGAAGAGCACACACTCCCAGAGTATTTCCCTACTAAATAAATTAAGAGTGCGAGTTCGATATCAAGTGAAATGCAACAAAGACCAAGCCTATGTGTCAATCCAGGAAAGCACAAATTAGATTATAAAGACACTGAATTTTAACCACAGGCTCACAGTGAAGGCTTTCCAATTGGTCAAAACAACTTTCTACTAAAAACCAGCAAGGTAAGCTAAAAAGGGGGAAAAAAACACTTAAAGGAAACAAATCTGTTCTCAATGGCATCTATGTATGAACATGCTTTTTCAGACCATAATCCAGGTGATCTGAGAAAGCACAGTGCTGGACCCAACATCCTCCTGCTTCACAGGCTGGCTCAGGACTGCAAATCAGGAGACTGAGACTTTGTAAGTAAGCACAATCTGGAAAGCACAATCAAGCCCTAAGAAAATCAATGTTTACATTACTTCTTGTCTTTCTTAATTATCCTTTTTTAAAGGACAGTTCCGTAACAGAAGAATTTAAGAGTTCATCTTTTTAATGAAACTAATATGACCTTAATGCTCTGTTGATACATAAGGCAGATTCTACTTTTTAACTGTCTTCTTGTGCCCAGTCCTGGAAACTGCCAAATTTCCATGGTTTGGTTTTACCAGCAGGATGTTCTTCTCCATTTCAGCATAACTGTAATGCTGGGTTGTAACAAGCAAAGTATTTCCAAGAAAGAAAGTGGATTATTAACATCTTTTAAGTTCTGGTTACTTGAGTTTGATGACAACCTTCATTTAGCTTGGAGGAGGTTTAGAAAAGGGCCATGGGACTGGTCAAACTGTTTTACAAGAGCAGAAGACACGGGCAGTCTTTATCTAGCCAGGCAAACCACAGACCTATCAGTGCACTGGTGCAGGTACAAGGCCTACTTGGGCAAAATGATGAGGCTGACACAAACACCAATGACTTCAAACAGGTCCTAACTAAATTTAAACAGGAGTTGAAAATACTTCCAACTACCTGAAGAGTTAAGTTTTTCCTTCAATTCAGAGAGGGAGTCACAAAAAACCCCAAACTGCTCTAAAAGGTAAGCATGAGCTTGAAGAAAGACAGTTTGACATGGCTGCCTATGTTGGCACAAAGCTGAATTAGGTGACACTGAGTCAAGGTACTCTCTCCAAGCCCTGCACAAACAGCAGGCATGCAGGCCACTGCCACCAAGGTCTTTGGGGTCTGTACTGAAAGCACCAGCCCTCCCTATCCCATGGCATTTTGCACTCACGCAGCTGGAGGATTCACTTAGTACAAATGAACTTGTGCCTCAAATTGGTACATAACTGAAGGAAGTGGGTTGGGACCATGCTATAATAGCACTGCCAGTCTTTCAAAACATGGAAAGGCTCAGAGATGAATGAGTCAGCCATAGAGAACTTCTCTGAAGCTTAGAAGAGGGATTCTTTAGCTAGGAACAGAGAAGTCTTCGATCTGCACCAGTCCCAAGGGGCTACTCAGGGGTTGTGTGTGGATGGTGGGTGAAGCACTTACCCCTGTGCTGTGGTTCCCACCACTGATGCAGCCAGCTAGGCAAGGATTAAAATATGTTATTCCATCTGATCCACAGACAGGCTCGTACTCATGAATCTTACATCCACAGTTAACATTACAGCTTCCAGTCAGGTTCCTGTGGGCCATGGCAAGAGTGGGACTGAAGAAAGGAAAAAGAACATGCTAGTAGAGCACGCACAGATATCCATATCCTCCTGTACAGAGGGAGCAAACATCCTACTCATTAACTCTGGAACTGAGACTTGAATATTAGACAAAGACTGAGTTAACTCTAGGTTATGTATATGACTTAAACAATATAGAAGAACACCAAGTCATCCTTGCCATCAACTAAAAACACAATAAAAGAAATAATACCAAAGTTTAAAATTTGTATCATATTGGGCTAGGTAATAGGTGTATTTTTTCCATTTCTTTTTTTTCTCTATGAGCTAAGACACCACTATGTTATATGTCTGTTCTAAGCTGCAGTAATTTCTTGTTGATTACTAATGAAAAACTCAGTGACAAGATGTAAGGATTCTGTGAACTAGTGTGAACTAACAGGCATCTCTTCCCACATACCAACAACTGTTCAGAAAACTTAATGCTTGTATTACTTACACGAATATGTGAAATCTACAGGAAGCTCTCTAGATGTGGAAGACTGCTGTGCTTTTACTAAATGTCTGTAAAAGAACCACCACTCTGCTTCCCTAGACCATTGCCCAAAATGTGGCCAAAGGCCAAATCTCTTCTGGATTTGGACATATTTCAAATGCTTCCTTCCCATCCTTGAGTCAAGGCAGCTTAAACACCTGCACCTACATGGCTCCCTAAAACTACAAATCTATGCTTGGTCTTGGAGAGCTCTGGCCAAAATGCAAACAATAGCTTACTTCACTTCAGTAGTCCTTGAGAACTGGTAACTATACTAATGTCTGAGAATTACATTGCAATGCACAACCACTCCACACCGGGCACTACAGTGTACTATTGAATTAACTGTTCTGCCTTGTTTGCCCTGCTCTCAGTACTGCTCAATGGGCACTGCTGTTTAACACTACCTCAACTACCTCTGCTCTAAGCAGATCAGTAGATATCCAGGGAATTTCAGCACCTCCTCAGTCAGGCAGGAGCTGACCAGAATCTGGATTGGGTTTGCGGCTGCATCCTCAAGATCCTGTACACATGCTCACAGATTGCCACGGCTGCAGAGCCTCACAAGGGCTGCTGTTGGCTTGTCTTCGTATCTGTGATGCGTGGGCAAGGCCAGTGTGAAGAGAAACAACTAGCAGCAGACTTACTGCATCCCAGTTACCCCAGGGATCACAAGGGATGTTCTTCTGCTCCCATCTTCTACCTCTGACTAGACCAGAGGCTTGGCTCGGGAGCCATTCTGCACATAGTGACTGTGACCCCTGCTGTGTGCCACCTCACCTCCTGTCACTAGTGACACTCAGCAGCATGACTGCTGCTCAGAGCATTCCACTTGACTGGTTTTCTTGTATTTATACACCACTATTTGCTTTTGCTGAATATGCTTGTCTTCCCTCCCAGCTGTGCACTTTTGCAGACAATTAAATATTACTAAGTAGCTTTCAAATATTTATTGATTGTCTACTGATCACACAAATCAGGTTCACAAATTTAGCTCTTGGAGCTACTTTACACTTTATGGTCTAGTTGGATGCTAACCAAAGCCTTTCTGAGTGTTTTGTTTCTTGCTCCATAAACAAACAAGGTACACTTTTAGAAACAAGTTGCAGCTTGAGTAGGAAGTTAAATCTCCAGGACTGGTAGTGGTTCTGCCACCTTCTCAGCTATCAGCTGAAATTTGTCATATTATATCCTGCTAGATTTCAATAATCATAATGCAACAACACATCATATAGCAACAGGCAGACTTTTCCAGTAATCTCTCAACAGAACTTTTTCTCCAATGGGAAAAACACCAAATCAGCAAAACATTCCTCAGGAACATACAGATTTTGGCAGCACAGTGATAAAAGCTTTTCACACCAACAGGAGAGGCAGCATTTTTGGAGTTTTACAAAATCCTAGTCAGCCTGCTGAGCTGAATGCCCCAGATGCCAGAATACTTGGCATAAGAAGAGACCCCATGACCTGCCTGGGAGGCCCTTGTGCCCATGTTCCTGTCAACAGCAGGGCTCTGCCACACTGCACAGGACCAGGTCCAGGGACATCCCAGACTGCAAGGAAAGGCACAGCTCAGGTTCCACTCTCCAACCTCTCCCACCCCGCAGCACACATTCTTCTGACCTCTTATCCCTCCACCACCTAAAACCCTTCCCAGCAACAGATGGGTAGGGGTGTGCCACAGGCAGGAGAACCCGTTCCCCATCCCGCTCCACTTAAGCAGCTAACTCCCTTCAGCTGCACTGCTGAATATCACCATGACACAGAGGTTAAGAAATCAGCTTAAAAAAAAAAAAAGTGAATGAAATCAGACATGCAAGAAATGAGAAGCATGAAACTGGAAACTGAACTGAGACCACTGTGATAATCTAATCTCGGGGGCATTTTTTTTGTTTGTCCTGGAAGAAGACTTAAGTTTACAGATACACAAAGCAAATATGCTCAAATTAATAACAAGTTACTGCAAACTCTGTCTCTCCAGCTTTCACTACCTTTTGCCCTCAGCATATCACTGTAAGGCTTATTTGGGGAATTTCTTTTGGTTGCTTAGAGCAAATACCTTGCACACAGAGAGATTCGGGTTTTTTCATCCTTTCAAGAACATGTAATACACAAAATCATCCATTAACTGCATTTCCAAAAGTTCATTATCAGACAGTTGTAAGAGGCTCATGCTTTCCTCTTCATCACCTTCCCTGTTCACTCATTGTTCACTCCTCTTTCAGTGGTGGGAAATAAATGAAGGATGAAGGAGTTTCAGATGCTTGGGACATGAAATCTCTACGAACCTATCTATGTAACCCCATTTACCTCATATGGGATCAACCATACAGCATACATTATAACAGATTTCTTGAACACTTCTTTCAGGAAGGAATAATTTTTTCTTGAAGGAATGTATTTTTCAGGAAGTAAGCTGAACCAAAGCACTCTACTAATCCTGCCTTCTGGCACTGGAAGGCTGCCTACTCTCCACAAAGGAAAACAGAGTATTTATCCCTGAATTACAGCACAGCACATCACAGATTCACCTGCATCCGCCATTAAGAGCAGGTTCTTAGGGAAATTGCACCACAGCTAGTATGTCCTGCTCATGAGCTGATCTGTGGGAAAAGCAGGCTAGTTTCAATGCAGCAGCTGCTGTAGAAACATGGGATGTCTGAGAAAGAGCTGCTCTGCTTGTTTCAGCAGGTGCAGATGCTGCCAACTTGCAAAACCGCTGCACCTGAGCTGCCAAGGACACCAGTCATGCACAAGCACAAGAACAGAAACCAGCCCCAAATGACAGCATTCTTGAACTATTCTTTCAATTACAAACAATGATGCTGCTGCTTCCATTAATAAGATTCAACTAACTGCAAGTTTGCTAAATGTGTGCTAGGAGAAAACCCAGAACCCCATCTGACAAATTGCATTTGTTCACTTTTCAGGAAGACTGTTTTGTGTCTCCATGACACAATGCTAGTAAAGCTGATAAAGAGAAGACCTTTATTAGATGTGACTAACAATGAAAAGGACACTAGTTTCTAACATTTTTTTCTAAATCCTGTTTTCCTCTCCAGCTATTACTCCAGGGAAAGTTTGTGGTATAGGAGTAGAGTGAGAAAAGGGAAAATATGAGATTTATTGCCTGGAGTTTTTAGAGCTGTGACCTGTTATTTCACATACTGAGGCCTAGATTGAAACATCACTGTACTGGCAGTCAATGAACATATACTGAGGGAAAAAAAGTAGATCCTCTTCCCACAAGGCTACAATTTAAATTAAATGCTGTTAAAAAAAAAAAAGTCTGACTATATTTTGGTAACATCTAAACAAATAATTGATTTTGCACATGGTTTTATTTGTGTCACTGTAGTAACCTACAGGACTGAGGAAATACAAAGAGAAGGAGATAACCTCACTACATAATTTCTATAATCTTAATATGGGGCTATATGATAAAAAGGATTATCTTAATTTGACAGCAGTACTTTTGGTTTGGTATTGAAGGACATTCTGGATGGCAGAGATCTGCAGTCTCCTTGTTGACAAGCAGCTGGAATTGCAGCAATGATGCAATTTTTGTGTAGCTGTCAAACAAGGGACCCTCTCACTGTCTTAGCTGGATTCCTTCTTTGTTGTTATTGTTCTGACCCAATTAGTCACTGCTTTCCAGTTAAGGGATCCCACTGGCTGATTGGACTGAAATAGATAAAGGAATAATAGAAACTCAAACTAGTGGTACAAGAGGAAGAATATAAATATTTTTTAACGTAAAATACCTCAGTAAGTCAATTACATGCTTTAATTAAACTTTAATTGCACCAAAACAACACAAAGCAATCAAAAAGAACCTGTTTTAATTAATTTCATATCAGAAATGTGAGATATGGAATTGATCTAATCCAGGAATCTGTCACTATGAGTAAGCTCACCATGGAGCCTGTTTAGCTGCCTTATACCACAATACATGCAAGAGACAGGTCTGAAAAAAACCAAAGCAGCTGATCTCTGCTATTTCCCTTTTGTTCAGTTCTGGTGAGGCCACACCCGCAGTGCTGGGTTCAGTTCTGGGCTCCCTAGGAAAAGAGAGACATGGACGTACCACAGAGACACCAGTGAAAGTCCACTAAGATGACGAAAGGACTGGAGCATCTCTCTTCTGATGAAAAGCTGAGAGAGCTGAGACTCAGCCTGGAAAAGGCTCAGGGGGATTTCATCAATGCCTATAAACACCTAAAGGGATGATGCAAAGAGCCAGGCTCTTTTCAGTGGTGTCCAGGGCCAGGAACAGAGGCAGTGGGCACACACTGAAACACAGGAGGTTCCCTATAAACACCAGGAAACAGTTTTCACTGTGAAGGTGACTGAGTGCTGACACAGGTTGCCCAGGGAGGCTGTGGAGCTTCCCTCCTCAGAAATATCTAAAAACCATCTGGACAAGAAGACAATTCACTGATTCAGGGCTTCCCACCTGGGTGCTGTTACGGTGCAAGAGAAGGGATGTCATATTGCGGTTTGACATAAGGCTCCTTACACTGCAATTCAAATATCAAACATGCCCTCAGAACAAGGCTGGTTCTAAAATGCTGAGATGTATAATACAGACACGTCCTTGATCTTCCTGATAACAGAAATGCTGATGACATGCCAACAACGGCAAAACTGCTTGTCCCCAACATAAAACAGCAGAAAATCCTTTCTAATATATTCTAATCTGTGCATGCCTCCAGGTCCCATCCACTTCCTCACAGCCAGTACAGTTAGAAAAATACTGAGTTATGAAACATACTGGATTATGAAATGTCATTGCCTACTTTTCTGAGTACTGGTATGCACATACTTCTATATTAACTGAAACCCAGCTCATCCCTCTCCTTTGTAGTGGTTTATGGCTCAGTTCACCAAACTAAAACCTGTACATTTAAATGGACAAGAAATGAACAGTAGAGATGAACATATTTGTCCAGAAATTATCCTGCACGGTATGCCTACACTGCCCACTGCAGCTGAGCTCTCTGGGTTGCTGCCAGTGCAGGTAGTTCAGGTATCAGGCCTGGCACTGCCATGTTAAGGTAGAGCATCATGCAACACATTTATCCCAAACCAGGCAGGTGTACTGCTTTCCCTACCCAATCTTGTCCATTGAACTGGCTTTGACATCCATATGCAGCACTACATTCGAAGTAGAGAATGAAGTATGTGTTTTATTAAACCGCAACACAAAAGCTTCCTTTTTTATTCCATAACCAACAACATTCTTTAATTGCTGAGTTAAAGAGTTGCCTGCTAAGTAAGTGATTTGAAGCTATCAAATGATTGACCATGAGGATTAAGAGAATGTTTATCATGTCAGATATTCAAGATTACTTTATGTGTAGTGCTGCCTTTTTACTATCATTTTGATAATAAATAAATTTCTGTGTTAAGAAAATCTGGCTGAACCATGCTTTATAACATGCTGGTAGTTCTCAATTTCTGATGACATTACAGTCAATATGATTTTTATACCGATTTCAAAGAGTTTATTTACATCGACAGTTGTGAGAATTCTGCCATTACTATTTATCATCCCTTTTCTCCATAAGAACAATTAGATGAAGGTGGTAAGGAAGTAAAGCTACTGCAGACTTGCACAACAGCTGTGAATTGATGCCTATTTCAATTCATGCTATGTATTTACTGTAAACGTTATTACTGACTAAAAAAATATTAGATACTCTTACAATTCCAACATGAAGGCTATGTGTTCCATGGCAATAGTATGCCTTGTCTTCAGTTTAGAAATAGATTTAAACCAATTAGGACTTTTTTCCCAAATGGAAAGGTACAGGCTTCTCATTAGTCAGGCAGGGACGTTCTGACTTGCCACACAGATTGACTAATTCCTATCTGAAATTTATGTTTTCATTCCAATTAATTTTCATTTCTGCATCTACACCCACAGGCTGTCACAAACATTAACAGCAGGTGGACAATCAAAGCATTCCACCCCCTTCCCATCCCTCTTCTCTCCTTCTTCAGCCCACTGAGCTCAGATGAGGCTATATCACCATGCTACTTCCTTCTACTGACAGCCCCTCAGCAGCAAGCTTTAACTCTAGGTTTTAGGAATACAAAGGAGTAACAGCTTTTCATCAGCTCTTGACTTTGAGCTGCTGGTTTTCTTTACTCTAGCATTAAGGTTTGACGGCAGTGTAGTAACACCCAGCAACAAGCAATGCAAAACATTCTCTGTGTAAACAGTGCCTATTTTCTTCCTTCCTTGCTTCCTATTTTACCTCTTTGTTTTTCACTTGCTATCCCTCTGCCCCACTGTATTTTTACTCCATTTCATCATCTCTTTTCCACATCTACACTCTCTTCAAAATATTAAGAGTCCAGAGCTGAGGCCTAAAAGCAAATATACAAATGGATCGGATACCCAGCACCTGGTCATAATTAAAAGGCAGGCATGCCTCCGAGGTAAAAGCAAAGGGAAAAAACATTGCTTCAGATAGGTTCACACTCTCCAAACACTTACTCGGTTCCTGTGTTTAACCTACATGAAGAAGGCAATTTTGAGGAAAATCTCATGTACAAAGAAAGAAAGGAAATAAAAGCTCATGATCAGGCTTCTATGGAATACCCTTCCAGTGAAAATGTCTCAAGTTTTACCACACTGCCTTCCCTCCTTTTTCTTTTTTTTAGGCCCTTCCATGCATTTCTTAATGCCAAGCCTCAATTCCTCACTCCCAAGTCCTTCCTACATCCACACCTTCCACCTCATTGCAGTCCTCTTCACTCTCTATATAACTTTAGGGAATATGGTCTAGTTGCTGTCTTGATGATGATCCAGCAAGCACTGGAGTGCATTCACACAACTAGTATGCGGTTCAGAAGCAGTGCACACCACTAATGTTGATAGCATATGCCCAAGTGATTCCTCTCAAATAGGGACTGTAGACCTAAGATACTATTAAGGTGGTAATTATAAACCCATCCAGAAATAATCTTCATAATCCACTTAGTTTCTTCACAATTTTTATGAGCAGAAAACATTTTGAAACACTAAGTAAATTCTAAGTAATCACAGAGGACACTACTCTTATTTTTCTGCATCACTGAAGGCCATTCTAATGCATTTTCTCACCTCTCAAAAAGGTGAGTTACTACATAAACTGCATTATAAACCAGATGTAAAAAAACAAGGGCCACACACTAACAGCACATGTTCATATCACAATACTCACTAAATCCTCATTTGAACATGTGGCTTCCTTAGTACATCAGCTATCAGCATTTTTTACATTTCTAGATCAGGCTTACTGGAAAAAGCTGGTTTTGCCAGAGATAATCATCCAAGATACTTACCCAGTTGTGTAAGGTATATTTATTCCCCCTAGATTAATGCTTTCACATCCAACAATGAAGAGTGTTGAAAAGCACAGCAGAGAGACACCACTGCAGATCATAGCCAACTTTGCAGACTCTCTTGCACCAAGTTTCAGCTTTTTTATAATGTAGCCGCCTAGGACAATACCAACACCAGCACTTGGGACAATAATCACACCTGCCAGGAAGAAATTCAAACAACATTAAAACAGGACATCTAGAAATGGTATAAAACATAAATATTGGTTTCATTCCGTAATTAGATGACTGCAAATGCTGCACTGAGATCTCCATTGTCTGATTCTCTGCTAGCAAACTGAGTCAGACTTTTCAAACCTCTGGAGTATTGTCAAAGAATTTATAAAAGCCTCCTTATCATATCAGCAGCAGCCAAAGCACTATAAGAGAACTATTGTACTTACAAGCAGAAACACTGTTTTGTATTTATTTTAGAATGGGGAGAAGGGCTACATATAGGTCCAGTTTAACTAGCGAAAATTGGAAAAAATTCAGATTTGGACACAAATATTCCTCTTCCCACTCTCATGATTAATTCCAGCAAAGCACACGCACTAATCCCAGGCAGGACCCCAGAAGCCTGCCCACCTGGGAGTGCACACAAGCCCGGCTGCAATTTCTGCCTTCTGGATACTTTACTTAAGCTGAATAGCACCTTCCCAGGCAACTAGCATGGGGACAAGAGGAAATGGACTCAAGCTCGGCTAGGGGAGGTTCAGGTTGGACATTAGAAAGAATTTCTTCACTGAAAGGGTGGTTAAGCATTGGAACAGGCTGCCCAGGGAGGTCATGGAGTCACCATCCCTGGAAGTGCTCAAGAAACGTCCAGAAGTGGCACTTGGTGCTATGGTTTATTGACATGGTGGTGTTTGGTCCAAGTTGGACTTGCTGAACTTGGAGGTCTTTTCCAACCTTAATGATTCTGTGATTCCACAATTCCTAACTCAGCACTCCAATTCATCTCAGCACAGATATGTGGCGTGTAAACTGATCAAACAAAATTAAAGAAATTAAGATAACGGAATTAGGGTAAGTTTAAGACACAAAAGATGTGCCTATGAAATTTCTGCTGCTCTGCTGCTGCAGTTATAAGGTTCAGCAACACATCAAAAGGTTGTCCTCACTTGTCAGGTCCTGAGGTGGTGGTAAGCCAGCAAATGTCTGGCACTTTTCTTCCCTTGTCTTTTACTTCTCACTGACATGTGAGCCTTAAATAAAGGCTTTGACAATAAAAATGCATTCCACATAAACATGGAATTTGAACTACTTTTGGCAGCTGCATCTACAAAGAAGGTAAACTTTATAATCTAAATTGTTAGAGATGTTGGTCCTTTAAAGAAGCCAGTGAGACTACCATTTTTTAAGATTACTGCAAAGCATACTCATTCTCTGCTAATATGCCTAAAGGTGAAAGGGACATTATATTTATCAATAAAATGTTGAGACTGTGAAAGCAAGAATAAGAGGGGAAAATCGCTGGCACCTTAATTATACCACCAATGACGTTATAGAATAAAATGTCATTTCATGAAGAAGATTCTGAACAATAAGTCTTCGCGGAATCAAAACCAGTCTTTCTCCCAGGAGCAGAAATTAAACGTAGAAGCTGCACAAGTTCAAGACATGAAGTTTGGCACATAGTGTTTTTTGATGATGATTAATGCCAGGGTTGTTTTAAAACAGAAAGAAATTGAGACAATTTAAAAATTGCTGCTTAGGAGACAAAAAATTACCAGTAAAATCTTTATCTGAAGAGATTCAGGTAGTGTATGTACTCAGCTGGCAATGTATGCATTAAGCATAGATGTATAATGTAAATAACATGTAAATTTACCTCTTACTAACCAGAAAATCTGTGAATTTGTCATGTCTTTTACTATATTAGCAATATAATATAATATATAGCAATATAAAATAGAACTACAGTAGCAATCTAATACAGAATTTCCAAGTTTCCCTTTTCCATCCTTCCTACAAAAAATATTTATAAAATTAACAACTGTTGACTTAAATGCTAAGTTTAAGAGTTGGGATTGTAGAAGCAGTGCTCACTTGTCCATGTTGCACATGCAGCCTGATATATTTCATCTTCTTCTGGTTCATTATAAGAGTCTTTATCAAGCAATTTATAACAGGAGAAACAACAGATGTTAATAACTTCACACCCTGGGCAAAGTCACACCAGTTTTAGCTCTTTAAATGTACTGGCTGTGGAGTACTTTTTCTGGCAAGAATGTTTCTGGTTTGTCTTGAGAATGAAGCAAGTTACAGTGTAGCCATCCCATCAACACCCATTACAGTAAAACTCCTATGCCTGTAGCTACCCTAAGCCTCAGAGAGCATCACGGTCCCATGAGTCACTTTTTCTCCTTATATGCAGAACTCAGGGATTTCATGCCCTGAAGAAAATCTCATCCCAGAAACTCAAATAGAAAGC
Organism: Dryoscopus gambensis; assembly: GCA_013389985.1. NCBI lineage: Eukaryota > Metazoa > Chordata > Aves > Passeriformes > Malaconotidae > Dryoscopus > Dryoscopus gambensis. The sequence goes on along the minus strand of WEIT01035956.1, from coordinate 50,600 downwards.
ACCACGCGGTGCTTCTCTGACTTTTCCCCCCCACACTCTAGAAATTCCTTACATTTCTTCCAGCCACTGCAAGTGACAAAGTCTTCCCATGTGAGGTTTGTGTGTCTTCCTTCTGCTACTTTTTGTCTTTTTTTTTGACGGATGTCCCCGGGCAGCTTCACCCCATACGTCACCTGAGTCCCCAACAACTCACTCCAATCCATCACTCCTTGGGCAGAGTATCTGGAAGTACAAGGGAGCAAAGAACTAACCTCCCTAGCAACTAGCAGCCATTCTATATGAGAAGCACTATGGAGATTTTAGAAAGATGCTCATAAAGACAAATGTCTTTGATGCAGCTAGAAGAGGAGGGAACTCATCTGCATGACACAGGCCCCAATTCTGCACAATATTCTGTCCTCCTTTAGCAGCAAAGTTCCCATCTCTCCCGGTCACAGAGCAGTGTAAACTTCAAAATTTTGTGGTCTGTAGCTCTATTAAAAGTTGGATGTGGCTGTATATTGGTACAGCAGGGGAAGCACCACACCTGCAAAATAGGGGTCTCCTGAAGTGACAGGTAGGAGAGAATTTGGGGAGTTGTGCCTAGACTAGATTGTTGTCTCAATGTTACTAAGTAAATAAAGAAAAAACCAGGACCCTGGAGGAGAGAGATAACTGAAGGATGGGACAGATTAACAACTTGTCACTGAGGGGAAAAAAAGATAAAGATATTTTAAAGATCAAAGAGGAAGTAAAATTCACAGAAAATAAGAGAAGTTTTAAGAGATCTTTTAAAGCACACAAATTGCAGTAATGTCTGTGTTTTTTCTAGATTGCTTTTGTTGGTTTTTTCCCCCTTGGAAACCATCAACAAATGAGAAAACATCTGTCTAGGCTTATGCAAAAAAAAAAAAAAACCCAGCCCTTTAACAATATAAATGAGTTCACATTTTACTAAATACATATAACAAACATCAAAAAATAGTCTGAATGTTTAAGCAAATGCAGAAAGCTGGATCCAATCACCTGTTCGAATAAACACATTTTTGGTTCATTGCTACATTGACCCATTTCATTAGCCAAAGCCAACCCTTGCAAGGCAACACTATGTGGCAATGCCTTACCAGTGTAGATGCTGGCATTGGAAGCTGGGATGCCAAACTGTGACTCGATGAACTTGGGAATGAAGGTAATAAAAGCTGTGACAATGGCACTCTCAGCTGTGTATGACAAACTCACAAAAAGGAATGTCATGTTGCTTAAGATTCTGACAGCTGCTCTTGGAAGCTCTATAAAATGACAAAAATGACAAAGGAATGTTATAAACAATGAGCGAGAAACAAAAGCAAACTGAAACAGAACCAATTGATTTTCTTTGAGACAGACTGGCAATAATGGCTTGCTAGCAGCTGGTACATTTGCCAGGCAGAAGGAAGAGTGCATACTTGGGATTGCTGCCCCTGCTCTCTGCTCTGACCCCATCTCACTGCCTCGCTCAGGGCCACGGTCCCACTTGGCACAAACACAACCAAGGTGTGTATTAAAAAACCATCTGAACAACAGGGCTTACCCAGCAACACAATAACAGAAAGAAAAACAGCAATAAGACGTAGTGATTTTGGAGTTATTCTGGTATCTTTTTTTGAGATTTTCTGTGAGGTAACACATATCACACTGCTGAACTGACAGTACTGAGTTTTGCACTCCATAAGAGGAAAAAAGATCCTATACTCCCCCTGTTACTCTCTGCTTCAAGGACCGTGCTTGGAAAGCTGGGGTAATAATACTCTAATTTGAAAGGTGAACCAAAATATTTTTAGTTAAACGTTTTTCTACATGATTTAAAAGCATTTACAATGATGCAGACAAAGCATAATGGAAACATTACATCAGTGATATCAAGGAATCTCAACATACATTACAACTCAATATTCTCAAAAAAGATAAAGCAATCAATTAAAAATGAGAGTATGTCATTAACTTTAATTGAAAAAGTATTCATAGATGTTGCAATTATTCTCAAATCAAATATCAAACCTCCATGAAATTCAGCACTGTAGTTAAACTAAACACTTACACACTTTTAATTTAATCCTGCAGTGATGTCAAATTATCATCATCCTAGTCAGCACTTAATTTTTCTCAGATTAGATGCTGTGATTTTAAACACGTCTTCTTTTCCTCAGGGCTTTTTTTACCCAAGATCAAATTTTTTAAGTGTTTTTTCTAAGCTACTATAGTTCAGATTTTTTTCATTTTCTTTTCACTTGGTACAGAAATGGAATAGTGCTTGAACCAAAGCCAGTTGAATTCAATGACAAGAGCACCCATTAGAAACACATGTTGAGCAAGAACAACTGAGTGAGAATTTTGTTGATGTTAAAAGTTGTCAAGACAAAAATCTGTCTCACTTTCTCCACTGACTCCAGTAGGTTATCTGTACTAAAGCAAACACATTTCACTTATCATGTCAAAACTTGTCAAGCTGCAAATTAGCACTTAAGTTGTCTGACTGCATCAAGTCTTAGCTTATGCCAGTTGTCAAAATTTATACTAAATTCATTATGAGTACTGGGTTTATAATTTTAATATAGTCAAATGCTCTCCAGCTAGCTCTATGAAGAAACATATTAAATATTAAATACAAAATTTGGTGGAAATAACTAATGAATAAACCATATTAAGAAGCACTCACATATTTGAATCTTAATGTTTTTTACCACCTACAGCTTTAAAAAAAGGGGGGAGGGGGGCGCTGTTCGCAACAGAAGCAACAGGAGCACGCAGTTATGACCATGCTGATGCTGCTGTGAGAAAGGATTCAGGAAGGAGAAAGGATTGGTCCTGTTGGAAACTGAGCTACTTAGTGGCAGCTGCTCACCTGTGTTGAAAATGTGGGAGAAAATAAGGTATCATCACAGAGAGAAAGATAATTTTATTAGGATGATGAACTGAGTGCTCCTTGTAGAAATGAACTGGTAGTTCTTGGCCAAGAGCTGAACTCAAGATCTTTGTTAAATGCATTATTTTAAAGAGTCTGGTCCAGACATCATACCAGCTGGTAAAGTTCAGCCCTTCCTGGTAAAACTGAGCTTCAGGAAAATGTCTGCTTTACAATTTTCAGTCTACTAAAGAATTAATTCGGCAAAGAACTGCAGAGCTAATGAACATTTTGCTCTGGTGTTTGTATCTAGAGCTGTACTTTTGTTGACTCCTACTTACATCTCATCTGAGCACTCAGGCTAAAGGTCATTACTCATTTCAAAACTAATCAGTATCTTGAAATGAGATTTCTACTGATAAGTAGATAAAACTTAGTGTCTTGGAAAAAGCGGAAGTTCCTTTACACCCATGTGGAGGGTTCTTCAGAGAACAGCTTTGCTGATTACTGTAAATTTTGGCATGAAATAGTGAGTTTATTTCTGCATGCCGCACTAATACATGCCACCTGGAGCACTTGAGAGTTGAAACTCTGTGGTTTATAAACAGCAACTGTCTGGCATACAAGGGAAAGTTGCTATAGAGTAAGAAACTTGGACATAAAAACACATTCCGAGTTAGGCTTTCCCTGATTTCCTCCCATGATCACCATCAAATCCTGGGTGACAGCATCTATACTATGCTTCTGAATTTAAAAACCTATAATAAAAAGGTACTATTAAGTGACTCATTATCTTTCAACAACACTAATTGTAGTAAAAAGCAAGAACGCTAAAAACTTTAAGGATCCTTTATACTACATAATCAGTCATGCTTTTAAAACATGTCTATGTCAATTACTTTTGTGTGGCTAGCCATAGGCCTAGGCTTTGATTTCAAGGCCATTTATAAACCTGTCAGGTTTGATTTTTAGGAAAGACATCTTCAAACGACATTGCATGTTTTTGCAAATGTGCATGAGAAATAAACGTACAGGAACTTGCAATCTCCCTCATTCTGTCATCTTAACTAATAAACCTCTATCGATTACACTCCTAGAACTAAAACAATCTTTTAGCATGGCTGCAAACATGTTTCTATTTCTGGGCAGTAACTCAAATCATAAACATCCTCATCTTTTCTTTTTCCCCCAATAACCTAGTATATAACTAAGAGTAAATTGAAACCTGCCTTGCTGGACTGGTTTGCTAGTCTACTGGCAATTTTCTTCCTTTCATGATCTTTGACAGTATTTTTTCTCTGGTCAGTATTCATTTTTCTTTCACTCATGTGCTGGACCACTGCTCGATAAACGGTAAGGGAAAAGCATAAGAAAAATCTGCAAGTAATAGAAGTATTCATAAATATTTCTCAAAGCAAAACATTTAAAGCACTGTGAACAGAATTTCAATAAAAATGCAAATGATTCTTACTTCACCTCTTTTTTCAACATTTAATATAGTTTCTTTTATCCCTGTTCCTGCACACCCAGCCCAAGGCAATGGAATGAATACAATCAGGGGAATAAATCATCCCAGTCTAAAGCCCTGTCCCCTTGCAGTCCATCAGAAAAGTCCCTTGTGAGGGTGAGGCAGATATTAGCTACAAGACTTCCCTTCTGCTAGTGCTCTCAGTCTGGACAGCACTACCCAAGCCTGCAGCTTTGGAGAAGGCTGGCTCCACACTGAGGTCTCAGGAGCAGCTTCCACTTTTGTGCAGTACAAAGCAGAGCCAAGATTTGGGCCAGAATTTCTGGTTTGTTTATCAGAATGGAAACTAGCAAAGTGACACACAACAACTTCAAATATATCCTGCATGGAGCTAATCACTAATCTCTAGAACACTATTTTGCCACTTCATTATCTACTCACACACCATTTTAAAAACCTCATTCAGCTCTCAGGACATGCCTTAAGCACCTGGGTGGTGGCTGGATCATTGAACAGCCCCTAATATCCCATCAAGAGGGGAAGGGTTCAGAACCAGTTTGATATGAATATTAGTTATTTTAATTTGATTTAGAGCAGGTCCTCGAGGCTCCAGTTAGCACTGCTCATCACTGCATGGAGTTATGCCAATCTTTTCTATTTCGAGCTCTTCAGGACGGCCTAAGAAAGGATGAGAAAGGAGCACCTTGCTCAAGGTCAGTGGCACTGCAGCATCTCCAGCCCATGGGCTGCTGCACCCTCTGACATTTACAGTGCCTGCCAACCAGCCCCACACTCAGCCTACTGTCTCCCCCTCCTCTGCTGATCCCTGCCAACCAGTCTTCAGGTAGCACAGGAATTCCAATCCAGATCCTTGGCGAAGCACCTCACTGGGCTTATCCTGCAACCACGAGCCCCTCAGGAGTTTCTTTTATCTCTGCTGATGCCCTGACAATCATTATTATCCTGCCTCTGTCCCTCACAGGAACTCACTGAGAAAGGCATACGACAGCTGGTAGATGTGAAAAGGCAGACAGGACTAGTCTACATTAAAGAAAGGGCTGTACATAGGGACAGAACAAAAAAACCCCAAAGGCTACAAAATATATGTAATTAATTCATTATTTAATTCATATTAGATCAGTCTATTTTAAGAAATATATACATTTGCTTTCTTTACACTGCTCCTTTATTCAATTGCACATTAAGTTTCGTTACAGGGTAAGTAAAAGGGACTGCAGATATGATTTCCATGGTACAAAACCCTAAGGGTATCTAGGTAATAAATGAAAACAGTGGTTTGGTCTGCTCAGATTCATGTAGTATCTGCACATATGGGATTGAACCTTGGTTTCTTCATTATAAAGCTCCTCTAGCTCTACTACCTCTATTTTTCCCAATAAACAGCGTCCAGTTTTCTTCCTCCTGTGACCTACTTACTGTTTTATTTAATACTTTTGATACCTGACTCAGAAGCATTCTTCAACTCACATTTTCTACTTGAAACATAAGTAAGAAAAGACTGAATTCCAAGCCCTTGCAACTTGAAACATGTGAAAAAGCAAAGTTGTATCTGTATTTTTATCTGATCTCAGCTCTACCGTGGGCCAAAGCAAAGCTCAGGTCACTGAAGTTTGAGGCTACTTGCAGATGAAGACAGTTTTGGTTCATTTCTTCAGCCTATACTGGCAGTCAGTGCAAAAAAAAAAGGCTCTCATTATGACTTTTTGATACCTTTTTATTAGCCTAGAGAATTAATCAGGAAATTTTGCCAGGCTTCCCAGGTAAGATGGTGTCATACCGGAAGAACAAATGTTACTTTCCTTACCAAAGCTGCATGGATTTCAGAGATTTGATGGCACTGACCTCTGTCATGCCAGACTATGACATCATTGATATTTATTAGTACAGAACAGAAGATATGACCTACTAAATCATCAGTCTCCTGGCTACTGCCTAAGTGGAGTTTCTGCCCATAGTGCTATAAAAAGATGAAGCTCTGAAATTCAATGGGAAGTATAAAATGTTCACTGCATCTCAGAAGAAGAAATGCTAAATGACTTAGACACATATGATCCTTTTTTCCTTCCCATTATAAACAAAATTACCTTGGATGAGAAGCTTGAGGCATGATCTTATTCCATAAAGCCCACTTAAACTTGAAAAATAATTAAATGATAGTGCATTCCTGCTGCAGGCCTTCTTTGCTAGGGTAAATGACACCGAATGGGAAAGCTATTATCAGCTTACAGCAAAATACTTTTTTCTGCTTATCTCAACTTGCTTGCTATCTTTCTGGTATGTTTCTTTTCACTGTTCCACATGGCGAAGTTTCTCCTCTAGAGAAACTTAAAAGTTTTGTATAGTAAAAACTCTAATTTGGTAGCTCCATTAATATATTAATACAGAATTTTATAGAAAGTATGGTATACTTTAAGTATGGTATACTTTTAGAGAGATACATAACAAAGAAACACTTGCCAAAATGAGACATACAGAAGTTTTTATTTCTGAAAAAAAAGTCCTAGGAAACATTCTCCCAAGAAAAGATTTGGTTTTTTATGCATCTGCTGTGCCTGTAGGGACAACAGGGCCTGGAAGGTGAAATTATGTATCAGAACAGAGAACCAGCATCAGCAAACTCACCCAGACGCAGTTTGCCTGTACACCTGTATCTTTACCAGGCACACCTATGGGTGAAAGAGTCCCTCTGCTGTGACATTGCCTGCAATGATTAGGAAGGAGTCCAGCAAAGACCAGACTCCCCCAATTACCTATATTACTGAGAAAATCTTGAGAGGAATAACCCTGAACTACTTCCACTAATCAGAAGCCAGTAGGTTTGAAGGCAAATAAAACCCACAATTAGTTGTATGGATTGATGAGAAAATATTACGCATTGGGACTCACAAATATGGAGAATAAAGTCTTCAAAGGAAGAAGGAACACACTTTTCTTGCTTCTCCACCACAATTTCAACTACTTTGCCAACAAAGGGTCTGAAAGAACTGATATTTGAGGTTCACTTTGCTTGCTCTGTGCTTGCTTTGTACCTTGATTAAGAAGCTGATTTGTAAGCTAATAAAATGACCCCAAGAAATTTCTGATATCCTCTTTTTTCTTTACTTCTGTAGAAATTAACAGTAACTTTAGGTATCCTGAGAAAACCAGTGTAAATGTAATAGAGAGCAAATCAATATGTAGGTGTGCAAACGTAACTTAAAATTACTCTGGGTATAGTCTAAAAACAGCTGATTTTGCTAAGCCTTGTCTAGTCAGCATAAAGAGTGATCATAAATGTGTCATTAAAAAGTCTGCCAATCATTATAAATCATTGATATCCATTGATAAAGTAACACTAATGTCTGTTTCAACAAACACCTAGAAGTTTTGAGTTCAAATTAGGTCTGATGGTACAATAGATTTTTCATGCTTTCTTCCAGTCCCACTGCATTTATCAGGCTACCATGAAATGGCACAACCAGCATTTGCATCATAGAATCCAAGGAGGACACAACACCACTGACAACACAATAGCTTTAAGGCACATTCTCTCTTGTCCTGTACTATTCAGTTTTATGATACTGTTAAGTCTGTATTGTCAATTTAAATTGTATCTGCTTCACATTAATCAGTTTGTAGTAACACTGCCCTTCTTCCCCAGGCAATTTGTCAATGATTATTACTTACTGTTAGATTTTACATTAATGGTTGGTTACTCCTTGAATAAAATAAAAATCCCTACTACTTGTCAATCTTTTGATCTCTTCTTCTTTCAAAATTAGCACAGGTTTTATTCGTCTTAGCCTTCAGAAAATAGTTTGCGGTACAAAACAGACAGGAAAGGAATATGAAACAAGTAATCTTTCTCTATGAACTTACCCAAATGCATGAATGTAATTGAACTCACATACCAGAATTCCTTCTACTTGTTTCACTTACATTCTAGAAGAGTATTTTACTCCATGAAGTTCAGGTCATAAAGCAAGTGTGACAATTACAAACTCTAAGGTGCACAAATACATGAGGTAATAGGGGTCCTACAACTACAGGAAATAGCCTACCTGTTTGTTACAGGTACACAAACACATCGACAATTCAAGAAAATGGATGTCCTACACTCATTGCTGCATTCTTTCATTTTAGAGGATGACCATCTATTAAAATCTCAATAGCAAAACATAATAGCAAATATAGGATGTCTAAACTGCCTTCAGTTACACTCATACAATCCTAGAAGACCCTGTACACAAAATTTGAAGCATCTAAAAATTAAAAACAAACTTTACCTTTAACATTCTCTCCAAATCCCATAGAGGCAGAAACTGAACTGTCTGTTTCCGTTTTGCTACTTGTTTTCTCTTTCATTACGTCATCATCACTTGAAACATCATCAGAGTTCATCTTCTTTTTCTTTTTTTTATGTCGAGGAGGGAGCTTTTTCGGAAAGGTAAACATGGGAAATATCACAAGGAGCATTGCAATGGCACAAAGGAGAAATCCACTCCACCTAATGCCAGGAAAACAGGAATGGAAATAAAAGCAAACACATTACATGAAATCAAAAATCAAAGTGACTATTAGAGGGTGCACTGGCTAGAAAGACACATTTGCAAAATACGAAAAACTGACACTAAGTGTAAAGAATTGGAGCAGGGGAGAGCCTTCACTGCACTAAATTCCTTAACTGGAAGATGCTTCTGTTGGCTTATTTACTGAAAGGTATTTATCCAGAACCCACCAAATTTTATTAAATAGTGTCAGCTTTAAGTTCCCACAAATTTTCAGTTTTGGTAATTATTCAGTACCAAGTGCTGAGAAGTAGATACTCACTTTGACTTAGCCTTTCATGGACAATTCCCAGTAAAGCAATACAGTATTTCTCTGGAGAACACAGAAAAATTATCCATGGCATGAGAAGATAAATGTCCTGATAGATACACCAGGGCTAAATCTGTTCGGCTTTCCAGTGCCTACTTCTCACTGCCCTGACTGTCCAATTCTCCCCCTACAATTGAAGAGTTCCCAAAGCCTGATTGTAAACAACTGATGTGCTACAATTCATGCCAGGGTTTATGCCCAATAAAAGGTTGGGTTGTGACCGCAACCTGAAATAGCCTTCACAAAGAATTTCCTTCTCTCTCTGTCTGTCTTTTAAATTTGGGATATAAAAACAACCCTAAAACGATCCCCTGGCTCTCACAGAATGACCTGGGATACAACCACAGAAGGGACAATATGTGGGATACTGAACAGAGCTCTTCAGCCGCAGGCATACAGTTGTCCTCCCTGCAGCCAAAAAGCTTCATGGACTTCACCACAGCACCACAGATGGCCAAAAGGGCCATACTAGAAAGCACTCTAGAGTTAACTAGAGTCAGCAGCCAGAACACTAATAGAGTGTCAGATAACGTAATTTCTTCTCTGAGTTCTAATGGTGAAAGACTAAGGGAAACATAACCTCACATAGCTGGATCCATAAAGAAGGACAACCTCAGAATACACCCACAGAGTTCTTACATACTGGAAATGCAGTTTTCACTACAGACTCATCTCATTTTACCTGGTTTACATGGCAAGGTTTTGGCAGGATGGTGGGGACTGCAGGGGTGCTTCTGTGAGAAGACATCTTGAGCTGTCCTCTGCTGGACAGAGACAGATCCACCCAGTTTTAAAACAGATCCAGCACTACTCAATGCTGAGCCCATCAGAATGCTTTCGGCACCTCGGTATTCACTTATTTAAGAAAGGGGAAAAAACACTGCACAGCAACTGTGTGAAAGGAGTGAGAAAATATGGAAGAAACAGCCCTGCAGACCCAAGGTAAGAGAAGAAGAGGAGAAGGGGCTCCAGATGCAGAGATTCACTGGCAGGCGGTATCCACCTCCAGCCTGTGGAGAATCCATGCTGGAGCAGGCTCGAGCAGGAATTGTGGCCTGTGGAGAAAAGCCCCCACAGGAGCAGGTTTTTGGGCAGGACATGTCACCCATGGGAGATGCTGCACACTGGAGCATTCTGTTCCTGGAGGACTGCACCCCATGGAAAGGACCTGTACTGGAGCAGTTAATAAAAGACTGTCTAAAGCAGAGAAGGAGCAACAGAGACAGGGTGGTATGAACCGACGACAACCCCTTTCCACAGCCTCCTGTATCACTCCAGCAGAGGATGTAGAAGAGTCAGGAGCAAAGCTGAGCTGTGGGAGAAGGAAGGAGCAGGCAAGAAGTGCTTGTAGGTTTCTTTTTAATTCTTTCTATCCTACTCTATTATTAATTGGTGATAGATTAATTTCCCTAAGTCAAGTCTGCTTGGCCCATGATAGTAATTAGTGAGGATTTTCCCTGTCCTTATCTCGATCTATGAGTTTTTCAGCATATTTTCTCCCTGTTCTGCTGAGGAAGGGGAGTGAGACAGCAGCTTGGTGGGCACCCAGCAGCCAGCCAAAGCCAACCCACCACACAAATCTACACTAGTGTTTGGAAGTTCCAGTGAAGTCAATCACATTACTATAATATCCAACCATGACAATGAAAGCTTTTTCATTTCAAATCAAATTTCCAGAATCACAGTGCATTGACCCTGGCTGGATGCCAGGTGACCACCAAAGCCACTTTTAACACTTCCCATCCTCGGCAGGACAGGGGAGAGAAAACGTAATGAAAGGCTCCCACTAGCTGCAGGGGAAACTCTGCTCCAGCACCTGGAGCACTTCCACCTCCCCCTCCTCCTTCTTCACTGACGTGGGGGTCGGCAGAGCTGTTTCTATCGCATATTCTCATTCCACTCTCTTCTGACTGCTGCTGGTGTTGCATCTGTCTTTTTATTTTTCCCTTCTTAAATATGTTATCCTGAAGGTGCTACCATCGCCACTGATGGTCTCAACCTTGGCCAGCCTCCTCTTGCAGCCTGCTGACATTGGCTCTCTCAGGCAGAGGGGAAGCTTCCAGTAGCTTCTCATAGAAGCCACTCCTGTAGCCTTTCTGCTACCAAAACCTTGCCATGCAAACCCAATACAAGAACAATTTTTACATATTTTTGAACAACCTTTACACTATTCATTATGTATTTGTTCAAACTTTAAACATTTTAAATTCTGAGTAGACAGGATTACTTGCACAAGAAACAAAAAGCATTTGGCCTCATATTTGTAATGTAAAGATATTGCAAACTTTATTTTTCAGTGAAGAGAAATTCATATCTAGTGCTTTGTATGGTAAATGATTACACACAGGCAAAGAATAAATAAACAGCCATGTGTAACACTATTTTTATTAGAAGCTTACAGGAAGCTTTTGCAAGGCAAATATAAGTGACTGAAAGTTTTGACTAATTTTGATATTATGTAAACAGAAAATCCTCTATTCATTCATTTTAGCTGATAACATACATGGATTAGAAAGGAGACTTTTAGGAGGATTAGTCAGCACTGTCAGACGGAATAAATCCAGAGTCTGTATAAAAATGTAGCAGGATCTCAAAGGCAGAAGCTGCAAATGCACTGATCAAAGAAACAATCTGTGGCAATAATACGCAGAAATCTGCAACCACCCACTCAGGAGGAAACAGCAAAGGAGACAGGGCCTGTAATGTAGCACAAGATGAAATTCAAATCCAAAGGGAGCATTATGACAGCATACCAAATGCTGGAGATGTCACAAATGCAGCACTGGATGCAATTATCTCACCATCTACACTTCACAACTTCTTGGAGACATATCAAAGAATTGGAAAGGAGATAAAAGACGGTATCAAAAATAATAAGGACACCTACAATGGGAAATTGAGAGGTTAGAACAGGAGCTATATTAATTTTAAAAGCCCTTGATTTTCTGTCTTCTAAAGTCAAAGAAAATATGCAGAAGAATACCTCAAAGGCATCCGCACAAGCCCTAGGACCTCAAATAAAGCAATTAAAGCTAAGGAAGGACCAGACAATGCTGAAGGAATTCCTTTAAACTTCTTGTGCGGAATGTTGATGAAAGACTATATAGGAAGATCCAAGTATTAAACAGATTCTGAACTAGGAAAACATTCAGAAAAGCATCAGCAAAAGAAAATTTGATTCAAAGCACCTGGTAGACCGCCAAGGGCTACTCCGTAACTAATGAGGTCCCTATATAGCACATTAACAGCTCTCAAAGACAACAACACGATGAATGATTTCTAACAGATATCCCCACAGTTACCACATTTGAATAAAAACCAGTTTCAAACATTTGATGGGCTGGCATAGACAGCTGGCTTGTAATTTAGAGCACCTACAGAAAGCCCAGGTGTGCAAAACCCAGGAGCAGAAGTCCAAGTCCTGTGAAACTCAAGGAATAATCAGATCAGAAATAACCCTGAAAAATAACCATTTTACTTTACTGTGTTGTGTGGGAGATAAACCAAATTACATGTCCTGCAATATACCTCCTGGAAAGGAGCAGCTTAAGGAAAAAAAAAAGCTATACTGCTTTTATTTTAGCCATATGTCATAGTTGCTATACTCACTATTTTGTCTGTAAGCATTGCCTCCTTTAGCAATGGAAACTGTTAAATTGAGTCCCATGATAAGTTAGGGAACCTTAGGAACCTTACAGCTATAATAAAGAAAAGATAGGAATCAAAGACACTAATTCACTTCAAAGAAAACAAGGCTCAGAAATCTTATATATGACTTCCCATTAACTTATCTCAATTGAACCATACTTTTAAAGTGTGTCAGCTGAAGTAAGTGTTGGGCTACTCTTACATTTCAAATTGTTAGATTGCATAAATAAAAATAAACTTGACTACGCAGCACTTCCCTGCAAGGAGAAAATGTCACAGTCCCAGAAAATACATTTCAGTGGAATGAAAGTCTACACTTCCAGAATTCTCTACAATCAGGCAGTCAGCGCAAGGGGCAAAGGTTTAACCCTCACACCATGGGAGTCTTGTTTTTAATGGGTAGACATAGCTTCAGAAAGAGAAAAGAAAGTAAGAAACAAATGCTATGAATGCCACTAAACTTCTACGGGAGGCCACCACAGATTGTACAACAAACTATCAGAGATCTGACAGCAGTTGATACTCATTAGAAATTTAAGAGAGAAAGAACTGACACAGTCAAAAATGAAAGAGAAATAAGAAGACCCGGAATACCCTTCGGGGAAAGCCAGACCCTACAGATTTAATCAACACGATAGAAAAAGAAAACTTTGAATGACTTTTACTGACTTTGCTGTTTTGGCTATTTTACTTTTGCTGGAGCTGCTGAGCTAAACCCCAAGTTATATCAGTGGTTGTGTTATAGATAAATAACTCCCATAGATAAAGCCAAAAATTTATCCCATATTTATACAGCCCCACTGATTTCAATTAACAAATATATTTATGGGCCTGTTTCTGACATGTTATTAGAAGCACATGAATGTAAGAATTTTACAAAGAATGTATAATATTTTGCTTTGATTTCAAATCTTTTATCCTGGAATAGTCCAAATTTTGACATTGCTGCACACTCACAGAACAGATCTTCTCAGTGAGATAAGTCAGTCGATAAATCAGAACACAGAGTTGTTAAACCCCGAGGCCACACTAAGCACTCAGCTTTGCCTTTCTCTTGCTGAAAATTCAACAAAACAGTCCTGTGCAACAATGCTCTTGGACTAAGTAAGACAGATAAAGCAAGACTAAATCTTTAAAGGTTTAAGAAGACTCCAAAGAGAGAATTTTTTCATATCAAACTGTCAGGAAAGATCACTGCAGAATAAACAGAAACAGATACAGACTGACTGCAACGGTGCAGTGACAAACACTAACCCAGGGCATGAGAAGTGACACTGCACCTTACACCTACAAAGTAGAGGTCTCTTCCTGGGATAATGAACTTCAGCTCTTTTCTGGGCTTGCATGAAGACTTCAAGGCAGATTTATGATTTATTACAGAAAAGGCAGTCAAAGCCTCCTCAAGACCTGCTTCCTCGAAGAGACATTTCCAAGGAGGCCACATCTCAAAGGCTGCCTAAAGACATCAGCTAACAATTACAGCTGCTGCATCTCAGTGCTGCTGGAAGCCTACTCCTTACTAGAGAATAATGTGTTGGTTTACAGCATCTGCTGCCTAAACACAAGCCATCACCCTGAGAAACAAAGACTGGAAAGGGCATGTTCTGACCCCATCCTATCTCCTTCACCTGAAATAGGATCAGTGAAGTCTACTTGTCATCTGGGCAGCAGAGTTCCGTGATTCATGTTGCCTCTGGAACACCAAAGAAGAGATTAATCCACCTTCCAGTAGGAAGGGGTTGGTTCTAGGCAGCAGGCATCCTCCATGGCCTCCTGCAATACCAATATCCTGCCCTGCCACCCCTGTGCTGAGCACTGTCAGTCAGTGCTCACTGTGGTCAGGGACAGTCCTGGAATAGCCAACAAATCGGGTTTTCCATGCACTGTTCCAGTGCACTCCTGTGGCAAACTCTTCCTCTCTGTCAGAGCCTAGTGTGTAGTAATCAACAGAAACATCATCTTCCTCGCCCTCCTTCTACAACCTTAAACAAATCCTCAAGGGATAAAATCTTCCAACCTGTCTTAATTCCCTACTGGCAACTGAGAGAATAGTTTTGAAAAATGCTTGATCCTTACCAGTTTCCAATGAATCGGGGATCACTCTGGTCAATATACACAGTTGTCCTAGGATCAACATAGAAACCAATAAGAAGTCCTCCTAATAAGTATCCAGCTGCAGGTCCAAGTGCTCCCATTACGTACATGATGGCTGAGGAAATAAAAGGTCAGAGTCATACATCAATAAAATGAATGTTTCATTATTCATTTACACATAAAATCACAAAGTAAATGATGCTTCTTTAAACAAGAAGTTCTGCACCCTAAAACTTTTAGGGACCTTTTTCACAATGAAGGCAGCAACTTCGGCCGATGTCACATATTAGTAAGAAAATTACTGCTTTTTCTACATTTTCAGTCAAATTGTGCAAGTAGACACTATTTTGATATTCTGGATGGAAAGTATACGTGCATAAAATTTTTCCTATTTGGTAACATTTCCTTTAAATCAAATCAAAATTATTTAACATATAATTTTAAAAAAAAGTCTAACTAATGATAGGCAAACAGAAAATCAACGAATAAAAATTGTAATCAAAGAGCAAAATACAACATTCTAATTTAGTTACCATCAATCTAATACTATGTATAAAAGAATGGTCCATTTTAAGAAATCAAATATTCCTATTTCAGAGACTGACAGAACATGGGTTCACAAAAAGAAAGTCCAATTTAACTAACTTGATATCCTTCTATGGTAAGGTCACCCATCCAGTGGATGAAGAAAAGGTGATGGATGTGGTTTTTCTGGATTTTAGTAATGCTTTTGATACTGTCCCTCACAGCATCCTTCAGGACAACTTGTCCAGCTGTGGAATGAGTGGCTGCAGGCTGTGCTGGGTGAAGAAGTGGCTGAAGGGCAGAGCTCAAAGGGTTGCAGTGAAAGGGGCTACATGTGGCTGGCAACTGGTCACCAGCAGTGTTCCCCAGGTGCCAGTTCTAGGGCCAGTTCTCTTCAACACATTTACCAACAACCTGCAGGCAGGAGTTGAATCCACCATTAGCACATTTGCTGATGATCCCGAACTGGGAGGTGCTGCTGACTCTTTGGAGGGACAAGTGGCCTTGCAGAGGGATCTACACAGACTGGAGCGCTGGACAGTGATTAATGGCATAAAGTTTAACAAGTCAAAATACCAGATTCTGCAGCTGGGATGGACTAATGCCAGGCACAAGTATAAACTGGAGAGGAGTGGCTGGAGGGCCTCTCTGCAGAGAGGAATCTGGGGGTGCTGGTTGGCAGCAGGCACAGCAGGAGTCAGCAGCGTGTCCTGGAAGCCAACAGGGCAAACCCCATCCTGGGGTACCTCAAATACAACACCACCAGCAGCTCAAGAAAGGTGATTATCCCACTGTGTTCAGCTCTGGTGCAGCCTCACCTGGAGCACTGTGTGCACTTCTGGGCACCATAATTTAAGAAGGATGCGAAGGTCCTTGAATATGTCCAGATAAGGGCAACAAAGCTGGTGAGAGGGCTGGAAGGAATGAACTCTGAGGAGCAGCTAAGGACTTGGGGCTTGTCTAGTTTGGAGAAAAGGAGGCTGAGGGGCAACTTCATTGCTCTACAGCTTCCTGGGGAGGGGATCTTTTCTCTCTGGTGTCTGGTGACAGGACACACGGCAATGGTTCAAAGCTTCACCAGGGGAGGTTTACACTGGATCTTAGGAAGGATCAAATCTCTTTATGGAGAGGGAGGTCAAACACTCGTGCAGGTTTCCTAGGGAGGCGCCAGACTCGTCAGTGCATCTAACAGGCATTTGGACAATGCCCTTAGTATCAGGTTTTAGCTTCTGATCAGCCCCAAAGCAGTCAGTCAGTTGGACAAATGATGGTTGTAGGTCCCTTCCAACTGAAATGCTCTGCTCTATTCCACTCCATTCCATTCCCCTACAACACCTCCTTCCTTCCTTACTTATCCTGCAGTACCCAATCCTTTTAAGATTGTTCTGCCCTGCTTCCCATACAGTCTGGCCGTAAGTATAAAAGGCAAAGGGCTGGAAGGGCTGGTCTCTGCTGTCCACTCACATATCTTGTACCACTGAAGCCCAGGCTCCAGCAGCACAGCAACACTTTCTCAGCTGCTGTAGATCCTCTAGCAGCACATGAAAGAACTGATTCTCTAATTCTCTGTAATTCTCTCTCTAGGTCCAGATGGTTACTGGACCAGTCCCTGTCCACAACAGGAGTATGCAGACTCCATCCTTTTTGGTCCCATCCTCAAACAGACATGCTGAATCCTAGACTGCAGCAGCTGAAGAAGCATAACTGAGTTGTTACAGCTTGAGTTTCCATGTTACCTGCTATAGTAAATTATATCTCATGGATAAAATAAGCAAAAAGAAATCACTAAATCTGCCTGATTAAACCAGAATAACTTCCACATTTCCATCTTGTGTTTTGAAATAAGAAAATGAAGAAAAAGAGCATTCTCACAAGTAAAAAGAGAGCCCTATTGCAGCAAAAAAAAATCACAGACGCTACCACAAAAGGTAAAACTGCTTATACCAAAAAATGCTTCCAGACCACAAATTGATTACACAGTTTTATCACTTAAAGTCATTTTTTGTAAACATATTTTTTGTTTTTATGAAACTGCAATTTTGAATAAATAGATTTTGCTGAAGTCCTTTTCACATAATGGTTTTCAGAACTGTGTTCACTATTTAAATTTATTCCAGCCATGTTCCCTACTGAATTGATTGTAAACAATTCTCTGTATGCCTAAAATGCTCCATCAGACACTGAAACTGCTCCTTAGCAGCAAGTGGTTAGATAAATCCCACAGTAACTGTTATTTGCAAAATTCACATAATGAGGAGGGAAAAAAAAAAAAAGCAAACAAAAAACTCTCTCCACACTCCCACAACCAATAATAAATTTTGTTCTACAAATGTTTGCTTGGAAAATTGATTCAGACAACTACAGCAAACTCAGATCTCTAAAATCTTTAGAGAGGAAACACAAAGGGAGTAAAAGACTGACCTAATCCATTCACTTCAGTATTCAGAAAAAATACTTATACTGCATTAATTCAGCTTTAGTTCCACCACTGAAAGCAGCAAAATGCAGGAACTGCTTAGGTTTCAAATCACTACACAAATAGTGTATTTTGTACACCTGGAAACTTCAGAGGGTTTTCCTTGTAAGCAGAAACACTGCACAATTAAGATAAAAATAACATTGTACACTGTTCTCCTTTAGAGGAAGAAATGCTGTCGACAATTTCAGCAGTATTTTAAAATTATTATACACTGTTCAGGCTTCGAGATGTATTTCTTTTTAATATAACTTACAGGCAAAATGTCACTTTCTGAGTCTTTCAGAAAACACAGAGCTTCCATGTTCCTGGTCAATGGCAGGAGGAAACATGAGCAGGTAAGTTCTTAAAACTGCCATTTAAGATACATTGCAGCATCTCTTTCAGCATCTAATAATGGTCACTATCAGAAATTGGACACCAAGCGCAAGAACAGTTTTAGACTGATAAATGAGACTAAACATAGAGCATGGCAAGCATAACTTTTGATATTTCAAAATTAGATACTTGAAAGAATCTGCCCCAAACTTTCAAACCCTGCTGTGGAAGTGAAGGGCGAACCAGCTCCATAAGTCACCCTGGCAGGCTACTCAAGGGTCCTGGACCCTTAAAATTCTGGTCACAGCCCTCACAGCTATGTTCAGGAATAAAGACGTTTTTGATTCCCAAGTAGGCCACCAGGATTACTGGATGATATGGAAAGGAAACTAAACTGGAAACAGATTCAGTCGGGGTGTCATCAAAACTATACCTGCTTCACAAATAAAAAATCCTGTGGAGACTAGTTTCAGAACTTTTTCCACTAGGAACACTAGAAGGGCTCCAGCTTCTGCATGAAAAAGGTTCAAAAACATGTAGATGATGTATGAGCACCTTCCTTTCAGTGTTCTGCCAGGAATTTCAGCTAATTCTTTTTGGTCCTCCCTCTTCAGGCCATGATCTGGGATCTTGATCTAGGGAGTTGCACAGATTTAACAGCCAAAACCTTTCAAAGGAAGTAACAAACATTTTTATCAGAGGACATGCTGGAGTACTGTGATGCTGAAGTACTGTGATGCTGAGGCAAGACACACAGTATCCAGATGATTTTTTAAACTGCACCTAAGGAAATCCAGGATTTGTCTTATAACCTCATAGCCATAAGCTTGACTAGTGCTTAGATTTGCAAGTTGCCTTACTAAGTCATAAAAAGCTATGCTGTAAAATAGCAATAATGTCCTCTCCCATGATAAAACAGGGGTGATGTACATTCTGTGAGTTAAAGCTCTACTGCAAACAATAAATCATCTCCAACAGACAAAATGAGGAAACTATTGTTAATACGGACATATGGGCTACAACACCAACCTGAATCTCTTCTGATTAGGTTGCACTGAAATGCAGAATTGTACCCCTCTGAGTTCCTGCATTAGCCAGGCATGTTCAGTGCTGACAAGTCAGAGTACAATTCTCTGGGAACATTGATCTCTCTGGGAAAGCACATTTGCAGGTCACCCACTCCTACCTGACTTCACAGAACCACAGAATATTCTGAGTTGGAAGCCACCTACATTCCTAAGTGAGCGGCCCACACAGGGGTCATACCCACGGCCTCGGCATTGGTAGTACCATGCTCTAATCAGCTGAGCTGATCTCAGGATGACTTAGAGCCATCTGACAACTACTCATGACATTCAACACAACCAGCTCAGACTGGACCTGGCAAAAGTTTTCCCCAGAAGTCTGCTGTAGCTTGCTGCAGCTGTGATCCTAGGTCTTCAAAGGAAAGCACAGATTGGTTTACTAAAATTACACTTCCTTTAAACAAGACAATTCAAAGACCAAAGACCTTGTGCATTCTTTAAAGTTGCCCTCTCCTCCAAAGATCTTAAGTGTTGTGGTTAGGAGTTTTCATTACCAAGCATATCTCTTCTTCTGGGTGTACCTTCTCTTCAGCGATGAGGGACAGCCTTTCCCAGTCCTCCCAAACCTGGTCTTTCAGATCATAGCTCTACCTCTGACATAGACTGTAGATCAGACAGACTTTAGTGCCATTCTCACCCAAGATATCCAGCCATGGGCATTTTAACTCCTTGAAGCTTTGTACCAGAGGAGCTTCACTGCCTCACTAAGTCCTCAGCACGGCATACCTTGCTACATCATACTAGCAAGGCTGCCTAGCTCCAAAACTGCAGCTCACTGTGGCTAGCCAGGCTTAGCCATAAACTGCCATCACAGCTAAGATGCTGGATGGGAGAGAAAAGGTGAGTCAGAGAATTAGTAACCCAATTACATACAAATTTACCTAGCCATGTGAAATAAGATTAAACAACATCATTCTTCACCACACAAAAGTTTATCCTGGGACATGTTGCAACGAATGCTGCCATTCTCACAACATTTGACAAAATTATTATATTATCTATTGCTTTATCCATTGGAGACTCTTCTTCAACGGGGAAAGCTTTATGTACAGCCTATTGCAGCACAGTCTTTCTGACTACAATAAAATAGGCTGAATCCTCTATGGGCCTGAAAATCTCTGTGTTCACACCAAATGAATGAAAAAACTTTGTTGCCAAAGAATTACTTTTTTAAATCTACCTACACTACCAAATTTAATGAGACAGAGGTCATAAAAATATTGTGAATGTCCTCTTCCTTTTCTAATCTCTCCAAAAGACATCTTCAGGAGGCCCTGTATATGGGAATATATAACATGTCCCTGTGGCACCCTCAAATGCATATGTGAACCCTCTGACTGTGCCTCTTTATATTAGCCATGCTAGTACCAATTAAAGTCACAAGTCACACGTTGTGCCTAGATGAAGAGAAACTACACGTTAGTGAGCTACAACAGGCTGGCTCCTGGGTTCTAAAAAACACACTTTGGTTAAAAAAGGAAAAACAAAGGCATATACTGCTCAGTCCCTGTCATCTCTGTGTGCACACACATGTCGCCAAACAGAGTTCATCACTGGAGGTGGAACATTTCTGAAAGACCCCATTGTCCAAATCTTGGCAGCACGTCACCACAGTACAACTGCTCATTTCATACATGTGTAAAACAAGCAGAATTTGACCTTTATCCTATTTTCAATGGAAGTTTAGAATTTGCAAAATCCTGCACAAAGCTACAGGGTGCATTCTGAAGGTATATTGTATATATGTATACAAGTATGTATATGCATACATACATTTGCTCCTTTCAGAACAGTACAGCAATTTTAACAGATTTTGCAGACTTTTTAGTGGTATAGAATTATAATCCTTTTGTATCTGTACATTTCAAATTTTTACTCCAAAATCTTAACTGTCATTAGCATGAGGATATTGATTGGAAAACAGAGATACAAAAGATAAAATTATTCCCTTATAGTCATGAACAGAGTAGGAAGTCCAGAAGTGTAATTTACTTAATTGAAGCGATAATTCAGTGTCTTACCTGCTGAACAACACTCTCGTGAAAGAACAGCACAAAGAAGAATAAAAACAACAACAAAAAGAAAACATTCATGTGAATCCACAAGAAAAGCCCTGTGTTTCCAGACTACTTGTTTACCATCGGAGGACTGAGCTTTAATGGAAATGCAATATGAGCTTTATGTAATCTTGAATATTTACATGTCAAGAAATTTAAAAGGCTATAGGTTAAAAAAAATAGCCTCAGAGTTACTACCTGGGATTTTGCAAGCAAAAGAAGCAACCCTTGCTATGGTACCATAGCATCCTCTCTAGTGCTACTAGCAGCACATTTCCTTGGAAAGCTGTACTATGTACTACTGACACTGGAGAATGAGCAGCGCTGTTATTTCTCTAGGGTATAGACCAGGTGTTGATTTCCCTACAGAGCAAAGCTGATAGGTAGAGGTTTCAAACGGGAACAGGTCCCAGCTCTCCCCTGTTCCTCTCATGTCACAGCACTGTGATGGGACAGCAAGGATCAAGCATAAAGGAGCTTTCAAAGAAACACTGCTCACCTTCATAAAGGCATATTTACCTCATTCTGTCTAATTTCACCCACACAGAAGCTACCCCAAAAAACGTAAGGTTTAACCACTCTTTTGATCCTGAGGACACAAAACTGAGCTGTGAGCAGAAGCCAGGCAGACGTCTCAAAAGCTTTTAAGTCAGGAAACCGGTTCACTTCCTTCTTTTCATCACAAATGCACAATCAAACACATCTATACATGCTTTAGGATTTTTTTCTTTAATGTGGTTATTTGCTCAGGAAAAAACAATGCTTTGAGCATTACTGCAGTTCAGATAATAATGTCCAGTTCAAATCTTTAAATCACTTCCTTTCAAAATGTGTTAGCATTACCATGACTTTAATAGTCTCTCAGATCCAGTGTTCCACATGAAACAATAAACAGAGCAACAAAACCACTTCAGTAGCCTCTCTTGATCTCTGTATAGAATATATTTGTCACTGTTTTAACAAGCAGATTCCACAGACCTGGAAGACAAATTTACAGAGAAACATAACTAAAGCATAATTTCACATGCCTACCATAGGAAGGAAAATGACTGGTCCAGGTTACCACTCCATTAAAAAAAAGTTGGAAGTTAAATTAAATAAAATATGTTTCAATTTTATTTAAGTGACTTACTAACACCAGATGAAAACCAATTAGATTTTGAGTTTTCTCTTACAGTTTTATAACTAAGATATGATTTGTATTAAAACAGGTATCATTTCCTGATTTAAACAGCTAAGTTGCTTCATGCTTTGTACTCATCCTTTGTGGTCATGTTCTAAAACACGATAATCATTTTCACTGGATCCAATTCTACTATATCCATAAAAACCCAGGAAAGTAAAAAAGCCCAAAGAAAACAAGCTAAAACAGGCTGTCTGTCCTAAAGTGTACTTCTTGCATACACTGTCACTGTAATGCTGCTCCAAGTCACAGCTATGCTGTGGAGCCACAGCGCCTACAAAGCAATTCAACTTACACCAGAATTACAGACTCAGTACTTGTCTTTTGGTTGCACTACCAGGTGTGTGCATCCAAACTAAAATCCGAGANAGGGGCAACTGGAGACTGCCCCATTCTTTGGAGACAACTGTTTTGCTTGGAACACACAAATATTACTTGGAGGCTTTCATCAAAATCTGTCTTTTCTCTCTTTATATTCACCTATAAATAAACATTTGCTGATAATATTACCAAGAATGACTTGTGGTTAGCAAGTAAATATGAAAAAGACACATCTACTGTAAAAGACCAGTGAAAACAGCTGCAATTTCTGAGTGCAATTTCCTATCAGTGTGGTTAACCGAATTTAGACACCATGCACAAGGCAGTTCTTAGATCAGATAATTAGGCAAATCAGGTTTTATCAGCTTTGTAAGTTCTTAAACCAATTATAACACAAGAACCTTCTGGTGATGGTATTCCAAAAGCACATACAACTAACTTTAAGCATATGGATAGTGTCCACTGATGTGAATTGTTTGCATGACCAGAGATTAACATATCTACGCTTGCACGGTCAGAACCTAAACTGAAAACAAAGATGTTCTATATTCTTTCCATGAAGTCAAAGGCATTGGCTACCTAAACAGATCTTTGAGATCTTTTTAAAATAGAAGTGTCAACAACTGCTTAAATGCATGATAACACTGATCAAAACTGTCTTTCTTAAAACTCTCAGGTTTTTTTCCATACGCAGTAAATTTTGATATGGAAAAGTACTGTTATTGAAATTTAGGTCTCAGACAGATGCACACACTACTTGTGCTGAACAGAGTCAGAATGTCCAAAGATGGAATAGAAGGCACAACTCTGCTCTTGGCTGTTACCTTCTGGAAATCAGCTCTCAAAGACACTTCACATCTTCAAGTTTTTTAAGTTTCTGATGGTATGTTGCATTAAAACCACAAGGTAACATATCCCAAGAAGTTGACTAGACATGAATTCCCAAACCCTGACTTTTCAAAAGAGCATGTTTCTTAAAAACATTTTCTTTTGTGAATAGTGAAACAACTAGACAGAGACATTGACCATTCAGGTTAACACCTGCTGAGTGACTCCCTGGTCCCTTCTGAATTCTTGGTCTGTCAGCATCCCAAAGTTTTGATTACTCCAAAGAACAAAACAATGAAATGTCATAGAAGTAGTGTCCATTTCCATACAGAAAATTATCTACTGAATATAACCATTATTAAATAAATCATAAGCATAGTAAAACATAATAAATCATAAGCAAGCTACTACTCCAAATTATTTTTTAAACCTTTAATTAATAACTGGTTAGATAATTTCACTGTATTATTTCCCATTCATTCAAACAGTGGGAGCTAATAGTGAATTTAACATTCACATTCCAAGTATTCTTGAAGCCAGTGTGACTACTCTCATGAAGCAGGCAGGATTTGGCACTTCTGTACTAATACTCAGTGGTGTTCCTACTAAAAGGACATTGAAGCTGTTGGCTGTCTTTAAGATACTAAAGCAGCCTCTTGACTCATAGGCATTCTTTCCATAAAGTCATGTCAA
Source organism: Dryoscopus gambensis (assembly GCA_013389985.1). Taxonomy (NCBI): domain Eukaryota; kingdom Metazoa; phylum Chordata; class Aves; order Passeriformes; family Malaconotidae; genus Dryoscopus; species Dryoscopus gambensis. Next base: position 26,166 of record WEIT01035956.1, on the reverse strand, counting down.
ATGGCAATATCTCAGCTCTGCCTTGTAATTCCTTGGCTTTGGGCTTTTTTTAATGGTTTGGCAGTTGAGGCTACACATACACATTTAATTTTCACTAGGGATTATCCCCAGGCATGTGCTTATAGACTCTGTTGATCTCACTTAAAACTAATATTCGTGTCTTTAGCATTGCTTCTAACAGCACTAGAGTGGGGCAGGGGCATGTCATCCCCTTCTCTTCAGGCTATTGTAACTGAAGAATATCAAGCTGTGAAAGTTGAAATTTGGCCTTCAAGCAGACCTCAACAGGTAAATCCCAAATAAGGAAATGGAAAAAAAAAAAAAAGAGAGAGAGAGAGATCACATTTAAAATCACAGCTGGAATGGTCCATAGCTACAAGACCAGCAGAACCCAGCCCAGAAGAATATTTCAGAATATTTGTAATATGTTTTATTTGTAAATTGTTTTACATCATGTTCAGGTAGTCTAAGAGCACAAGCCAACAAGAATATATTATTCAGGTCCTCTCATCTCTCTGAGCTGGGAGAATGCACCCACTCCCAGAGGAAAAGCAGGGTGAAATTAATCAGACACAGAACCAGATGTTAAGAGTATGCCGTCATGAACCATCGGAAGAACCAGGAGTAAGTACCAATTCTTTAGCAAAATCTATATACACTAAATACCCAGTGTCTATGGATGTGGGATTTACCAGTTATTGTGCAGAAACCAGCTAATGGCACACAAATATCTGTTTTTCAGAAGCAGGTTTGACATGCATCCTTTTATACTTCACCATTATTCAAAGCCAGGTCCTTTGTGCCTAGGAAAGAAAATGTGAGGAAGCAGTGGAAATAGACCAAATATCTACTGAAAGGGAAGGTTAGGTCCTGATAGTAAGAGCACTTATATATACATTCATTTTTGCTTTGTCCCACCAGCAAGACAACAGAACAAAGAAGTAAAGGCGGAAATTACTTCAATCATATTCCACCAGAATTAATTTCCTTCCAAAAATTGGTTTCTGCCTAGGAGGCACAGGTTAATTATTGAAAATGTTGGTGATCGTTTTTCCCTTCACTACCTCTTGCTAATAGACTGCAAAGAAGGGCAAGCCAAACAGCATTTCTTCTTATTTTCTTTGTAAATTGCACTTACATTTTCATCTTTCAACCGAAACAACAGTAATTATACTTCATTACTCATATCTGACTGAAAATCTGCCTGTAAACAAAAGCACATTATTCCAGTAATTTGCAGATGACCCTGTGAGTTTTATTAACATCTATTGTATTGCTAAAAAGTTATTTTTCTACATTCACAAACTCTGAAAGCTGCAATAGCTTCAGTAAAAAAATATATTAAATAACAATTGGCAAAGTGAAATGCAGAGCTATATAGTCATATTTGAAACAATATTGAAAATATTATTACAGGTCAAAGAGTCTGAAAAAGACTTCCATCCATGTGTAACAGTTATAGAGGAGACCGTTTATTTTAGCTAAAGGACGACACCACTATTTTATGAAAATCTCCAAAGCTTCAGAATATGGTCTTTATCTTCATAGGAACAACATTGTTTGGGCACTTTCACTAAGCTGGAATTACGCTGAAATATTTTATTCTGGAGAGAAAACTTGAGCTTTGGGTTCTGGGTAAGGATCTCTCCTCCGTTTTCCATAGCGGGATCATAAGATAGACATGACAGCTCAGTCAATTCCATGCTCTGCTTGGGGATAAAAGAGCTTCTTGCTGTAGCACCAAACTGAATCTCTTCATCACAGCTATGGAAAAATGTCATCAAGCAATGCCCCAACAAATCCTTCCTTCCCCATGGTTACGGAGCTAATGGGTGCCCCATGGAGAAATAAATTGTTCCTCAATGGCCCTGACACTCCCGACACAGCTCCATGAAACAGAAGCACAGAGCTGCTGCTGCAGATCCCTGAAAAGATCCTCCTAAACCTGATAAAGGAACGTGAATTGTCAGACATATTCAATAAAATCAGAGAAAATGAAATTGAGATCGCAGAGAGTACAGACAAAAGAGGTGAATACAGCTCTATAAGAAACTGAAAGGCAGGAAATTAATTTATACTTTTGTTCTGTACACAAAACTACCACAGACATCATTTGTTACTAACTGTAAATTCTATAAGTAAATTCTATAAATAAAAATTGTTCAATAAATATATTTGCTTAGATCAATTTTAGTCAGGTCCTGAAAGAAACAAATGTATGCCTCATGGGGAAAGGTAGATACTGACATGCAAAGCCAATAATAAAAGAAAATTTAAAATTGTGAAAATATTTTGGTTTGACACTGTAAGTAATGTGTTTTACATGGTTTGCTTTGGTTTGATTTTGTCTATGTGTCAAGCAAAAAAAAAAAGTATTTTTTTAAATGCTATAAATAATAAAGGTCAAAATAATTCAATATACCTTAAATATTTCAACATGATCAAAATAACTTTCCCTACACAAAAAAAACCCTAAATCAATATATCCCTATAATCAAGATTTAATTGTATCATAATTTGTCAGAGCAAGACCATCACAACATTTTTATCAGTGCTGTTAAATGGCATAGTTCAAACACCATATGTAGCTTAAAAAAATTACTCTAACAAAAGGTTCTCCTATTACAAATGGTTTTTAAGATATAAATTGTCACTGTGATTTACAGCTCCATTTGCAGCTCATTCCTAGTTCCAATAAGATATTTTAATATTTTAATAAAATACAGAAGGATTACTTACTTGTAGTGTTGGCATTTCTAAGAGAAAACTATTTATATTACAGAGATGCTTCCAAGATATTTCAAAACACCATATATGGTTGACTTACAAAATCTGAAAAATTTCTAATCGGCTAAAGTTACTTTCACTAATTAGGTAATTTAATTATTCAGCTGACATGTTTTAGAGAAAATTCGCCAATATCCTTTCATTTAGTCTGCAATTTTTTAAAATAAAGATTGTTCATTCTGGCTTTTTCTTTCTTCTGTGAATAGAATTAGACATGACATCTTTGTTTCTCAACTACTTAGATTAACAGATTATTAAGCATATTCTTATTCTTCAATAGTAAAAGATGCTTTCACAGACATGAGAAATGTGGTGGCTAGAGGCTACGTAGAAATGACTTTCTGCCAACTTTAGACAGACTTTCATGGCAGTAACTTTTTTAACAAGATTGTTAGCTCTATTATATTCCTAGGGACATGGCAGATTCTCTGTAACCCTGAGTGCTTTGTTATAAACTATATAGTTTTATATAAATAGAGCTTTGGATAGGGATAACACCATAATGAAATCTGATTGAACACAGTTGTCAAAGTAAATGAACATAACAGTCCTTTCTGGCCCAATAAAGCATGAAATTATCCCACCAATTCTCTTTTCGTCTGTAACACAGTAGATTTTGCAGAAACAGACAGGATCCTTTGCAAAGAAGGACGCCAAAAGACAAGAAGCCTCTTCACCTTTCCTTCCTGGCTATGCTGCCTCGAGGCATCTCCGAAGGCCTTACCCTGGTAAGGGAAGGGCCAGAGCCGGCCCTGTGCACAGGGTGTGCACACCATTTCGCAGGTGCATCAGCTGAGCATTTAGCAGAGATAGTCCCAGCATGGGTGGTGGCCTCGGTACCGTCTGCAGCAGCCAAGGAGCCTCGAGGCTGTCCTGAGCCACCCCTGGGCATCCCTCTCTGCCAGGGTGACTCGGGGAGCACCAAAGAACAAGGACGTGCCAGAAAAACTGAACTGGAGCTGGTACTGAACACACAGACACTCCTCAGGCAGGCTCAAGAAATAAGGTATGAAGTACCAATGAAAATAAAATGTATTTCCTGACGTAGATTTTGCTCACTCAAGCAACTCAGTGACCTTTTCTTTCTAGTATCTTTGTCCATTTGCATCCATTCTCATAGGGAACATGTTTTCAGTTATTTACACTAGGAAGATTCAATTGGAAGATTACACTTATGTACACAATCTGCAAACTATCACAACTTTCAATCAATTTACCACAAATAAGCTATTTGTTGAAACTTTAATCTTATGTTTGCAAGGAAAATTGAATTTGAGCCCTAAATCCCACTGAAATTCACTGAAAGTTGGGTCCTTTGACTTCCTTAGTCTCCTTGGGAAATCTTAACCTCAGTTATTAAATTATTCTGACAGAGAGCGAGATTGACAGGGAAGTACTCAAGGAATGATACTGGAGTTGCTTGGAATAACCATGATTGCAAGTGTTACCAGTGGTCTCTGCTGCTGTCAGAGCTTTTCCAAGTCTAATGAAAATTGATCTGGCATCTTTCCACTCTATGGGAGTTTCCTACAATATGTGACAGAAGAGATGTGTCTTCACACACTGCTGGATCCTTAACTACATGTTCAGATTCCTACTGATGGATTTGCCAACATAACAAGTGGAAGCCCACAGCTCACAGACAAAGAGTAAAAATGTCCATCACCAAAAACTTAAACACCTAGTACTCCTCCAAAGAGCAGATACAAAGCACGTAATACATTTCTATACTGCATGTTATACCTAACTGCAATTGCTATCCATTGTTGTGATCACTTTAAGAAACTACATTGTCATGAGATTAATTTATGACAGTCCAGCCTTAGTTTCAATAGAGTACTCACAAATATTTATTAAATACATACATTTGAAGGTGCAGTGCAAGCCTTTGTTTGTCTCTTCTAAAATGACTGGTTATAATGTGAAAGTTAAAAGAATCAAAAGCAACACTAGCAAGAAGGCTCTTAAATTTTCAATCACTGTTTAAATAATACCTGATTCTAACAAACTCAAAATAAAAATGCAGTGTACAATAAAAAATTGCCTCAAGAACAAAAATCTATCACATTCCCTTGAACTAAAAATGTTATATAAATTATTTATATATGCTAATAGAACATGCTTAGATCCATATGTTTATATTATTACACAGATAATTTTATCGGACACATTCTTATCCCTAATCTAAATTGCAAGTCTCTAATAAATTTTTAAAAACATCCCAAGATTACAAGTCTACTTTTGCCATCAGTGTTGACACTACATTCAGACCACAAATGGCTCTGGCAAAACAAAAGTTAAAAAACAGTCTTTGCAGAACTTTTGAGAAATGCACACCTTCATCTCCTGTAACCTCTTACACAGGTGAAGTTCTTCAGCTGCTTTTATGAAGTGTATCATGGTGCCACTCATACACAGAACCCATACATAGCTATGTGTTTGCAAAATATTGAAAACATCGCACAGTAAATTCAGCTTTGAGATCCCTCACGGTAATTTCCTTTTCCACCACTTAGCTCACCTGCTGCATGCCTAAGGTCACTGCATGTTACTCTGGAGCAACATGTCCTTGCCTAGAGGCCAATTCTAACCCCGAAAACTGTGTAAACCCTTCTCAAACACATCATGGCTGCTCCATTTGTGCTCCCAAACACCATAGCTACTTAGTAAGTGCTTTGTGGAGATTTTCAGAGCCAGATAGACATACTTACAGAACCAAGGCTCTTGCTGGCTCAAGCGCATTCAAATCACCATCTGCTAACTCATAAAATAAACCATTCAGGCAAATGTTTCTTTCAGAACAGACAAATGATAGTAACACAGCATTATGCTTTTCAAACACTAAAACTGTTGGGAAAAGATTAGCAACTGAAAGATCAAAACAGTGCAGTGAAAACACCAGCAGAGATGCGGCAGCAGATCAGACACTTGTTCGTAGCTAACACAGCTGAATAACCAAACTAAAATGTTACTTCTCAGTTTCATACCTGTGAAACTGCATAGGCAACTCTAAGAGCATGCATCTCCTTTTCCAGTGGAGGAACAATTCAGAGGTAGTGCCCCAGGCTTTCTCTTCAGAATATTTAGCACACAGCTGAGGGACACTGCCTTCCCTAGCCATTTTTGGGAATACATCCATTCATTTCTGTTGTACCTTTACAAATGTCCATAGAGAAAATATTTTGACACAGTAATTTTGTTTCTTTCCATTAAATCACAGAAAATATGTAGTGTTTCAATTATAGAACTGACTCAGAAGATGCACTAAAAAACTATTTGCGTAGTTTTAAAAGAAAACAAAAAGTAAAAAAGCTTAGATCACACCATGTTCTCCATTACACTGATGTGATACATGAAAAAAAACCCCACAGAAATCTATGAAGTGTCTTCAGACTGACACAGGAAAAAACAAAATTAGAAAACAGCCTTCTCTTCCTTATTGCCCAGTTTCAGGAATATCCTGAAGACTCTTAGGTGGAAAATGGGAGCACTAATTTATGGAACTATTTAGCACCTAGCTATGCAGTAAGCTCACTGGAATAATATGTTTTATGTTTACTGTTGCTACTTTATTCCACTCAAAAGAAAAGAAAAAATAGGTGGCTTTCATTTCTGTAGAGATTTTCTTCTAGGAAACAAACACTTGCAACAATCCTAAAATATTTAGCTATTACTATTGACTGGTTTATTTAATTTCCTTTTCAAAGTCCTCCACTGGTACGGCATCATCACTCAAATAATACAACTTCAGGTATCTGTGGCCAGGGAAGAGCTAAAGGAAGGCCAAAAAATCAAGTCTTAATCTTAAAGAATGGAGCTATCCCCGCTCCTGCATTTATAACACATAAAATAAAACCAATCTAAAAACACATGCACAGGTAGCCCTGTGACAGTGGAGATATTGATCTCTGCAGAGGTTCATCAGCTTTATTTATGAGAGGAAAGAAAAACCAGGATTGAAAACAAGACCTTCCGCATTGGTGGGGTTCAACACTGGCTCCCCTTGGCACTGGTGTGTGGGTGGTATTCTGTCTTGTGCCTTCACACAGCTTTTTCAGCTAACATTTCGGCAGGATCACCTACTTTCATTTATTGCCTCTTCTAAAAAACAGAATGCATTACTCTGCCTTCCTATTCTATTCATTTCTAAATGAAAATTCTTTGACACTTCATTGTATGAATAATGTATTTGGAATCAAAAGAAATACCTTACTGGATTGTAACATCCATCTCCCTATGTGCTACTCTGTGAAAGAACAGCACTTAATCTCAAACAGCACTTATTTTACACTATTTAATTTTTTTTAGATCAGATTCATCATTGCAATATCCAAAAGCAGATTACAGACACTTCAGCATGAATATAATTTCTCCTGGTTTTAAGAAAAGAAAAGGAAATGTTTGAGGTAAGGGATAACAATGTGGGTTTCGCAGAATCCCGAGATGTCTGCTTGTCTGTTCAAAACGCAGGGAGAGAAACTCCTGCTTCAAAGGAAAGAAAGGGAGCATGTCTATTATGAGGGGTGACCAATCCCTATTATCTTTTCTTCATTTATCACTTTATAATTTATTTTCGATACTTAATACTGTGCGAGACCAAATGGCTTTTATATTTGGCTTCTATTCTACACAAGCACCACATTTATGAATGATGTATTACAAGTCATTACAACATAACCCTGAAAATTTGTATTTACAAGTGTGTAAGAAGCTTATCAACGGATAATGTAACTGTTAGCTACAGTGTGGGAGTTTCAAACAGTCGCAATAATAGAGGGGGAAAAAAACCTTTAGAGAAAATATTCCACTGAAAGACATGCAATAAGGATGTCATTATCAAAAGAAATTATTAAAGAAAAATCCACTCTTTCAAAATATTAAAAATAAATGAGCTGTTCAGCTAAAGACCTCTCATTTCAAGAAAGTGTCTGACTAAAGGAATGAAAGTTTCAGGCAGTTGTTAAAAATTCAGACGTTTGTTGCAGCTGCCTCTTCTGTGGCTCAGATGCTGCGTGGGACTTCCCCCCCACGTGTGCAGGCTGCTGCCCCGATGGTTCCCAGAGCCACCCCCTCCCCGGCTGCCCCGTCTGTCCCCCTCCATCCCATGGAGGCCGCCAGACACAGACACGCTGCAGACCTGGCACGAACCTGGCCCTGCCGGGCGTGGTGAGGGAGTTCCAGTTCCATGTCAGAGCAGCTGGAGGTGTGCTCCGTGCCATAGTCACAAAACCCTGAAGCCAGCAAGAGGGAAGTGCAGCAGCAGGCACCTAGAGCACAGGGAAAGGAGCAGTGCCGTCACAGACCCCCCTCCAGGCAGCACATCACATGAAAACACATCTGCTGCTGACAAAAGCCAAGGGACAGCAGCCTCCAGATCCAATACAAATTAACGCTAAACTAGCACTGCAATGCTCAGCTAACGTTGGACTCGAGGATCTTAAAGGTGTTTTCCAATTTAAATGATTCCACGATTCTATGCACCAGACATGTAAGCGATTACCTCAGCAGTAACAGCGTTCAGCTGGGGAGTCCCAGTAGAGTAAGGAAACAAAAAGCTATGCACTTAAAAATCCATCAAAATAGGAAAATCCAAATGTTTCTGTTCTGCTTTCTTCTTTTAACATAAATAATTATCAAAGGCTATGACCTTAATCCAGTACTTTTGATTTATTCCTTGGAGACAGTATAGTTTAATTATCTTGTTATGCACGTCCTGGGTGATATGGTAATGTGCAAAAAGAACACTTTAATCACACAAAAACTGCACTAACAGGCAATTAGTGTGATAAAACACTATATTAACTGCAATGTGATATGGAAGTTTTGGTCCCAAAATGGAATAATAAAGCGGTTTATACAGATAACCCTTGACAGAAGAGGTGACATAGGGATATCTAAACACAGGCAATATCTAAACAAAACTAAAGTTTGTAGATTACAACTCAAACTGGATTATATTGGTGCTCCTGCACAAAGAGTAAATCACCATAGAGATCATCCTTTTATTAACACGCACTGCTGAAATCCATCAGGGTAACATTTATAAATATAAAAACACGTAAGCCTGAAGCCACACAACTGGTATTCTCACAAGGAGCAAATGGAAAAAAGGAATCCTCTCCAGCGTATCAGAGTCTAGGTGTGTCTTGCATAAGCAAAAGTTACATAGAGAGTGATCATCAACCAAATGGGATTTTACTTGTATTTTCCACCCAAGAATGAATAGAAGTTGAGGTGCATAAAAATTGAGAATTAAATAGCAAAATGCATCTCAAAGTGTCAAACTATGCAAATAAGTATACATTGATGGCTAAACACTTTTCCATCAAAAGTAGTTTTGCCATCAGACTCAGATTAATAAAAATGATACCTGCCCGAAACTGTTTTCACAACAGAAAAAAAAAAAAAGATTTATTTCTCCCTAACTGGTTTGGTGACTTGAAAAATGTTTAATAAATGACATGCCTTTCCAATACTTCAGACTACTTAAACAAATGTGGTACAAAAATCCCAAGAGGCCTTGTTATCTGTTTAAAAATGAAAAAGCTTTACAGATCAGACCCTGCTCCCACTCAGTATCAGGTGTACCTCATTACCTTCAGGGGGAATGTGCCACAGTTAGTTGTAATTTATTAACTTTTCTGGAAAGCTTTACTAAATCTAATGTTCATTAGATGCCAGGTTTGAGCACAAGAGCAAGGCAGCAGTAACCTACCACGACTCTGGTCCTCATAAGCACAAAAGCATTAGTATTAATTAAACGCCTCCAGACTTCCCTTTCTGCTCTGTGCTTGCTGTTGAGCTAATTGCTTCTCTCCTCCAGCACAGCTTATCGTGTCTGCTCTGCTGCAGAGCAGCCAAATTCATGTTTTCTAAATGGGATGAACAGCCTGCAGACAGTAACTCTGATTGCTTCAGATCTTCTCAGGGTTCCTTGTAAGACAATTGAAATGTTTTATGCAGACGAAATGATCTTCAAATTTTTCTTCATCTGAAGTTTTCACATTAGGAAATTAGCTGAATTATAAAACTCAAATCTCTGTGGCCTTTTTAAAGCAAGTGCATCAATTACAAAGATGAACAGGAAAGTCTTGATGTCAGCTGACATCACTATTGTGAAACATGAACATTTGCAGGACTTAGAAGAAGGACTTATTTAACATTAAGAAGTACTAAAGAATCCAGGAGATATGAATGACAATTATGTTTATCAAAAAAAAAAATCTCAGAACTGATGGCACCGACTTGTGCTCCATCATTACTTACTTGACAATCCCACATAAGAGGATTACTGTCTATTTTGGCACAATGTATAACAAGAGTATAAAGCACATCACCAAGGGGTTGTATGAAGAGGCTGCCTCGTATCATTACACCCACACATATTCTTCAAGTCAAATCTCCCACATCAGAAAACCACCAGCTGTCAGTTCCCTGAGCTCCACACCACTTTGTTACTCAAGAAAATTAGGGGGAAAAAAAGCAAAAAGGTCAAGAAGTCTTTTTAACAGGAGTGCAACCCAGACTAAATTAAGGGCACAATTGCTGTATCATTCTTTGACCCCCTGCACATAAAAATAACCATGTTGCTCCTCACACTCCATATCCTGATTCAATAGAAAAGCAGCAGACAGCAGTCCTAAGAGCATCCAGAGACTGACAGAGTCAGTTACACCACTCCTTTTATAATGCTATGCTACTAATTCTTCTAATAGCTCCAAACAGGCCATGAAAACTGGGATAAACCCAGCGCTAGAAGACTTGCTTAGCCCAGTGGCTGTATTTTGAAGAAATCCTAATGCTCAGACCACACAATACTTGATCTGAGCATCTTATTAAACTAGGCAAAGAAAACATATTACATTCCTAATATACTGCACCATTTTTTCCCTGTCAGCCACAATTCAAACAAAATGCAGCTGGCTCACAGTGTAGGATGCCTACCTGCTAATAGAAACCTTATGGCTATCAAACTCTTCTACCACAACCACCCATCAGTCCTCTCACTGTCTGCACCTGTTACATCTACTCCTCCTAGATGAAAATGGTCAACCTTGACCCAGCAGTTAGTAAAAGATTTCAGCATGCCAACTTGGGCAAACCATGAGATGTTATTTCTCACATATCCTGAAACTGCAAAGCATGATCAATCCCTTCCTTGGTCTCTGTAACACTCAAGGTAAGTATAAGCACACTATACAAATCTGAGAATCAAAGGAGTTTTCTTGAAAGTGTGGCACTGTATCAGACCTGTGGTAAGCTCTTCTTTCGGTAGGATTTAAATTTGTACTGTGGGGATGCAGGGGAGGATGAAGAAGGAAACAAGCATGAAAGGAAGTTAATTATAGATCTATCTGATCATACACAGCTCTCTTTCACCTTACCCAAATACTTAAAATTTATTAGTAGTTACAGAAAGGAGTATAGCTGCTCTAATGACAGTGTAGGAACTCTAAAAATTATGTTCGTTTATACATTCCTCCATTTTTATCTGGTTAATTGAATCTCTTATCCTTAGTGAAGCTGAGAAGGCATACATGCACCCAAGGCTTCTGCCTCACTGGGTTTAAAAGCTCTTTTCAATTTCTTTCCCATTAGCTGGCCTGGCCAATATTAGTCAATCAGTTTTACCTCACTTCTCATAGAGGCTGATCTTCAAATGCATGGAGGCAGTAGCCTTAACCACTCTTTTTATTTTGCTTTTCAAGGCCATATGCACTCCTATTTGCTGTCTGTGTCCTACTTGCTTCTGAGTGTCCAAAGCTAGTGCAATTAACCATAAATTCAGTAAGAACAATAAATGACCCCATCTAAGCAAAAATCAATTGCTAGCAAACATCAAATGAGACAAGAAGCAAAAGCTAATGAGGAAAGGTCTTTTTTTATGCTTCTCCATAGGTTCAGTCACAGAGGTACTTCTAAATGCAGAGGGCATTCTGAGAAGTGCTGATCTTCCTCCTCCCAGAGGTTCTGGAGAAGCCATAGGAATAAACACATGGATACTACTGCCTACTTTTCCTCCACAGGCAAAGAAATTCACACCAGCCAACTCTATCCTTGATGTTATAATCACAATCTCATTAAACTGTTCAGTCATTGAGGTCAATGACTATATAGAACTTCTACATATCAAAATAGTGCAATAGCTACTTAGGAACTGTAGTACAGCTCTTCCTTCAAGCATCAATTCAGTCCTCAGCTATGCTTTTGAAAAATTATTTACAGTACGGCATTTTATTACAACAATGTAGTGCTGAGTTCAGAGTCTTTTTACTCTCATTGTGTAACAGGACTAATATTCCTCCAGTAACACAATGCAGGTGCGGTAACAAACTAACAGTTATTTGTTTCAGATAACCCCAAAATCCCACATCTTTCCCTAGGTCTTCCCTAGCAGAAAAAACAGTTTTTTGAAATTCTTATTTTAGGCCAATTATATAACTTATCACATAAATGCCTACATTGATGTGCATCAGCACTACTATATGGCAGACTCAAAAAACTCATGTGCTATTGCTATTTTCTCCTGTGACTATAAAAATTCCCGAGGGATACCTTTACTATTTCTGTCACTAGACAGCTGTATTAAATCAAGTTGATATACACTGCCCATCATACTTACAAAAATTGCAGACTCTAATATTATGTAACAAAGTTTTTACTTTTTTTAAACGGGAGGATTATCACTGAAGCTATTTGCACTCTAGAAGGTTATATTTTTCATTAAATCTTTTTGCCTCACTGGAATGAATTAACAAGCAGAAACACAAATTCAGATTTAAAAAATCACAAAATGAAAAACTATTTTGCTACTACTTCTTAAACTCCAGCTACTGAAACGGCAGGGACCAAAGAACGGCATGGAAAGGCACTTTGGGCAAGTGGAAAATGCGGTTCTGTGAGGAAGAAAAGCGTGGCAGAAGCAAAGCTTCTCTGTTCTCTGCATTGCCAAAACCCCCCAGACTTGTTAGGGACTTTCCTGCACTCCACAGACACTTACAGCAGCATCTTCAGCCCTTCCCATGGGCTCCACCTGGAACTGTCTCTGGTAGGTACCTCCTGACCAGAGTTCATTCTGGCTTTGTCCCTCACTGCCTTGGACCACACAAGAGGCACTGACAGTCCCATGCTGCCAGCACTTAACCTCTTCTCATTCACTTTTCCTGTGGATTTTTCAGCTGAAAGTTCCCACCTAACCAGCATCCACAGGTTATTCTGCTCATGAATTTCACGTGGGTTTGACCTCCGAGCCTATGAGCTGATTCCTTTGGAACTTTTGGTGGAAAAGATAGTGTTTTCAGTTGTCTTATACAAAGCAAAATCTACTGAGTCAACAGCTCAGCTGAATACAGCAATTTCTCTTCAAGTACAGGGAGAGCTTAACACACAGCAATGTCAGATAATATCTTCCAGAATATTTCCTTTAGGTATGTGTAGATGCAAATGAGGCATGCTTGACACATTTCGTTTAAGTAACCACAGGTCAGCAACCACCACGGCAGAGCTCACAACTATTTCCCTGGCTACTTTGGGTTATCTACAAAAACGCATTACTTGAAATTACTTCTGGGGAAGTCGGGTATTCAGGTTTTAATCTAATCAGAGACTGAAAAAAGGAGAAGTAGGAACCAAGGTGCGATTGAAAGCACTTGGCTTCAGGAGCACACCAGCACCTTTCAGTGCCTACATGACACCTTAAGTCAACAGCTGTGAAGAAATCCAGGACAAACACCAGGGTAAACTACAATTCAAGTACAAAATAGCAAATCAGAAGACATCAGAAAATACACTCAGCTAGTATATGCATTATCTGAAATACTCTGACTCTAGAGGATAGCTTAATTAATACAGAAAGAAAATGGTGCAATCACAGGGGAACCCTGCCAGGATTTCATTTTTGTCACTTCGAAGAAGTTGACTGAAAACAGGTAAATATGGAAAGTTGTCATTAATTTACAAAAGTTTGCTAAATTCAAAAAACTGAAGAGCTGGTAGCTGATTTCAGAGCAGCTGGATTTTAAGAAAATCAGTGCTGAGACACTCTTGAGGATTTCATTCTAATCCAGTAAACATCAAAGATAAAAGGTGCAAAGGGCAACCACCAGATTGAGGTCCTACTGTGCATGGTGCAATTTAAGTAAAGTGTTAACGTCAATATAAGCAAGGAAAGAAGTGGAAACACTAAAAAAAGTATCCTGGCAAGCTGAAGAAAAGGAAGCAAGCTGCTGAAAAGAAACCTGTACTGAAAATGGGGAAGAGAATCAAAGATGAACAGCACAGGAGCATACAGTTAGTGTACATGCAGTACTGCTTTGCAAACACTTCATGTGACACATGTATCTGCTTGTTCAAATTACAAGGAAAAATAGACATGTTTTTTTTCTGACTGTATCTCCTTCAAACTCACCACAAAATGTAATTCATACCAGAGCATGATCCTTTTCCCTGGTGTAATTTGTCTTTGCTGCCAAGTAAGCTGTTTACCTACATGAGAGTTAATACTTTCTGATTAGACTATCGGGTCTAATGGCAGCATAAAATAACACTTGAGTTTCTGTGTCTGCACGTCCTGATTTCTCAGGTAAGAACAAACTCCTTGTGGCAGAAAAGAAGGGAAGTGGAAAGACCCAGGTTTGTTAGCTCTCTCGTTAATGCTGTGCAGTGTCTGAATTTCTGGCCTTGTGACAGCACAACAGATGCCCAAACTCCCAACTGTTCAGCAGCAGAGCAGGACACTGCCCATACATCTCCACACTGCCGAGCACTGATATATTTTTCCCATCACAGGAGATGTCCTATTTTTTTCTGGGCACTTGGAAGGACTTGGAGTATAGATTTGGCTGACTCAGGTGCAATTAGCCTGCATGCGCACTGCAGAGCTGCCCGCTGTTGTAAGTTTGCTAGCTCCAGCCCATGTGCCCAGATTGTCCAACTGAGTTGAGGTAAAAGCAAGTGGTGCTTGAATAAAAGCATGGACACCAGGAATTAGAAAGCCAACAGAGTTTGCTTCCCTCTTCCAACTGTACCATTTCAGAGCTTTCCGATTACAGCCCTAATGAGTCCAGCATCCCTGTAGCTGCTGAGGGTGTTGCAGAGACACCCTTGGACTTGGAGCTGAAATTCTGACAGCTCTGATGACGATTCACAGGATGACAGGTGACCAGCTTGCCCTGCCCTCAGAGTCCACGTGGCACTGTCCCATCCATCAGCAGCCAAGTCAGAGCTAGTGCCATTTTTGCATTGTAGCTTCTCAACTGTCTTCAAAATTGCCTCTACACAAAATAAATAGGAAAGGCATGTAAAAACAACAAAAAAGAAAAACTGAGTTCATTCTTCAAAAGAAACAAGGGTTTTAAAGTGCTATCAGGGTAAAAAAGACTTAGTAGGATTAAAAAGAGAGCATGAGAGTTTAATATTGATTGAGTTACTTTTCTGTTCTTTTAAAAACCATGGATAAATCCTACTCATTTACTTTACTCTAAAAAATTGGAATTTTTAGATGCTGGCCTTCAGAATGAAACACAAGGCTGAGACTCATTATATAAATTGCCTGTATTTCCTGCACAACCAAGACAGAAACCCATGTATCTTTGAATGACAGTACAGAGAAATCCAGTCTCCTCTCTTTTGACTGCATAAGCACTTTCACAGCAATTAAGTCCTCCCAGGTGAGACAGCCACTGTATAGAAAGTTAAGGGAAACTGGATGAAACACAAAGCATCTCTAATCCACCTGCAACAGGAGTAGTTACAGTGACCCTTTAGAAAACAGTTGGGGTATCCAGCAGGCAGCTAAAGTTTCCAGCCCCCAGGTAATCAGACACTAGATCCCAAGCCTTCAGTTCCTGGCAAAAGCTACAAACAAGCTGTTACTTAAAGGCCACTTTCATGTCTAGGTTTCCAAGCTGCTCCGGGACCACAGCAGGTGGAGACACTCGTCTGCACAAACCAGCCCTGCAGCAGAGCTTGACAGAGAAGGGAGCTGCTCTCCAAGAAAACACTATTCCCAAGCTCAAGCAGGTGAAAAGGGCACTGTCAACCTCCGAAACAAAATGCTAACCATTTTGACAAATGCTAAGCAAGGGAAACAACTAGGCCTGGGAATTCAGTGAGTTTCAGAACACTGGATCCAATCCAGTTCTTGTCCTTTAATATAAACAGAAAAAGACAATCAGGGAAGCATGTGCCTAAGTCTCTTCTCGCTCCTAAGAAGGGCAAAGTGCATTTTGCCAGTTACTGGAAGTGATGCTTTGTCAATACAGCAGCTTGTGAACAATGCCATAGCTCATGGTAAGGACACAACTGGAGAGATACAGAAAGCATCCCTAAGGTAGCAGAGCAAGTGAAGATATATCACTCACGACATTAAATCCTGCAGGCAGAAAACTTCAGAGCAAAGGCTGCCCCCCCACTCTTCACTGAACTCACTGTATGTACATATTGCTTAAATGGACCAAAAAAAAAACCAAACAGCTTCTCCAAATGTTTAAGGAATGATACCTAGGATCACAGTATGAAAAAGAAGTATCAGACCACCTATGGAGTAGGAAACTAGAGTGGAGAAGAAAAGTAAAATCTATCTTTACAGTTCCTCAGTTATACGAAAGGACAATAAAACTGCACAGTGCTACTGTAAGTAATTACTAGGAACTATGCAGGAACTGTGCCTGCTGCCTGATCAGCATTTTAACAAAAAAAAAAGATGCTACAGAGTGCCAGAGAAGCACAATACTGCACCCTCTAAGTGTTAAATCATCTGTATGAGAAAGCAGTATAACCCATATGCACAAATAGAGCTGCAGTCACTTCACCTGCATCCCAAGATGCTCCCTACCCCCAGCCAAGAGTACAGTGAGCTCAGCCTTCTGCTAGTACTGCTCAGCCGAGTGTGCAAACAAAACAAGTGTGTGTTTCACAGAATCATGGAATCATAGAATATGCTGAGCTGGAAGGGACCCACAAGGATCATCAAGTCCAGCTTGTAGCCCTGCACAGCACCATCCCCAAGAGTCACACCATGTGTCCGAGAGCATCGTCCAAACATTTCTTGAACTCTGTGTCAAGATGGTGCTGTGACTACTTCCCTGGGGAGCCTGTTCCAGTGCCCAACCACCCCCTGGGAGAGAACCTTTTTTTTCTAATATCCAACCTAAACCTCCCCTGACACAATTTCAGGCCATTCCCTCAGGTCCTGTCACTGGTCATTAGAGAGAAGAACTCAGTGTCTGCCCCTCCTCTTCCCCTCACAAGAAAGTTGTAACTGCAGTGAGGTCTCCCCTTGTCCAGGCTGAACAGACACCTCAACCACTCCTCAAACAACTTCCCCTCAAGGCCCTTCACCATTCTCACTGCCCTCCTTTGGACACTCTCTAATAGCTTAATGTCTTTCTTACATGGTGGTACCCAACACTGCACACAGTGTTCAAGGTGAGGCCATCCCCACGCAGAGCAGAGGGGGACAATCCCCACCCTTGCCTGGCTGTTCCTGATGCACCCTAGGTTTGTACAAAAACAGACTGGTGATGGATCAAGTCTTAGTGCTTGCCTCTGGATAAAACAAGATGTGGCCTTCTCTCAGATAACATAAAATCATGTATCTGAGAAATAAGCTCGGCACACTTCCCCTTTACAAAGAATATAGAGCAAGCAATAAAATACACTGGTGAACATGCCCTTTGGCTTCAATTTTTAATTCATAAAATCCTGCCTCCTCACAGGCATGCTGTAAAAATAAACATACTATTTCTGTAGGGTTTACCAACTATAGGGATCAATGCTGAGAAAACCCTGTAGGAAACTAGCCCTTTTGGATATCAGGAAGCAGGAAGCATATTCCAGAAGTAAATCAAAAGTGGTCATGAGTTGAATGGTGAGAATAAAATTAAAGGCTGGTCAGCTGCTTCCCTGCTTCTAGATGGTCCCTCCTGTCCAGCTAGAAAAGTTGATACTGTCTCGGGAAACCTCAATGACCTTGTAACATCCACATAGAGGACCTGATGCCCTCAGCAGGCTCCAGTTCCTGTCTCCCACTGCCATCCATAACCCCGACCAAAATGGATCAAAGTGGCACAAAAATCCAGTGCTTCCTGTGCCAACATCCAAGCAAGGGCACGTTACAGAGATCTGGCTTGTTTGGCAGCTGGCTCTGCCCTGGAACCCAGCAGGCAGATGTGGTGGGTTGCTGATGGAGTATGTGAAGCTACCCCTCCTGCCCTCTCCTTCCAAGTGGGATATGGATATAGGGGTAGATTTAACTAGAAATACAATAAAAGCAATCATCATCCATACATATATACATACATAAAGACTTTGGGGAAGTCTGTAACAAAGACACGAGGGGTACACAGAACATCCATCTGTAAAACACTGGTAAGGAGGTAACTACTTCCAAACAGAATATAATCACAGTCAAATGGTTTACCTAATGCTAGAAACAGCAACCCACAAAAAATCCTCATGAAAACAAAGCAGGAGTCCAAAATATTTTTGAAACTTGTCTAAATATTTATTCTTTTTCCAGGTTATGAAATTATTTTACTTCCCTGGCTTTCAGCCATTATCTTTACCAAGCCCATTTGCACGGGTTTATCCAATTTTTCAACCATTGTCTCATGAAACCTTTATCTTTGCATTTTGTAATTACAGCTTGTTCCAAAACCTAGGGACAGCCTGCATGAAATGAAACTGAGACACTTTTCTCATATCATACCAGCCTATAGCATTCTGGAAACCAAAATCAAACATCCTAGCACAGTGACTGATTTGTCCACTGGTCATTTTGGGGACGTGTCTTGGGGTGACAGGGATGGGGGAGTACCTGGTAAAAGCCACTCGTGAATGCTAGAATATTTTCATTAATGGAATATTTATGTAAAACCTCATACTGCCTATGTGTGAATTTTTAGGGTAAATTCCATTTTATTACAATATCCACTTGCAAAAGAAGAAAAATATTTAGAAGTTATTCAGGCACTATAATGCCGCCAATAAAACTTCTAAGTGGCACACCTAATTTTAAAGAACTGCTTTTAAAAATCCTAAATAATCACAAGGCAAACTCACATCCAAGACAAACTGTTGGATCCCTACAAAAAAACACTGTGATTTTTCTAAACACATGGATTTTAAGTGCTAGAATGTGACAAGTAGCAGAAACACCAACAAAAGTATAAAACAAGACTCAGGAAGTCCAATTCAACTTCAAATTGAATTGCAATTAATTTAATTGAATAAATACTTAAAAGAAGAACCTGCACACATCAGGCAGCTGACAACAGACACCACAGTACAGCTGAGCACAGAAGGGAGAGACTTTGGAGAAGACAAAGACCACTTAGTGACTGCCCAGTTTTTACATAGTGTGCAACTTCCCTTTTGGATTATCTGTGATTAAGGGAACCAGTTCTTACATTTCCTAGACACCTGATACAATCAGTATTTGTTTCCAAGCCTGATGTCGCACATTTCTCAAAGTTAGCATCGGGGCATCAAAGTATTGTCAAGTTTAAGGGGCGGGAGGACCCGGAGGTGGCACTGTTTCACTAGGAAGGAACATCCCACAGAAGAGCTCGCACATTGCTGTGCAGGCAGCCTAAATACACATCCCTGCTTGGCACCTTTGCCCTACTAAAAACGACATAGCACCTTGTAAACTGGCACTGCGCCATTCTGACAGATGGACTTAAGTGTAGGCAGCCAAGAGACTATGTATAAGCATCAAATATGTTTTTTGAGAGGGGGACTTCCAGGCAGGAATGCTAAAACAGCTGTCCACATTGAGCTTGCATGCCTACACTTAAGAGGATATGCTATTGCCACTCGAGTCCTGAGCTGGATTAACTTGAAAAATAAATAAGATAGCTTCCACAGCCACATAAGGTGAGTTTTTGCAGAATCAGGATTAGCAATACTCAGGGGAGCTTTACTGACCTACTATTAGTGGGCACACTTGCAGGGTCAAAAAGCTCATCAGTTCTGCAGCTCAGTGAACCTTTTACGAGGTGCACGCTTATATATATTTATTTTCCTTTGGGAGAAAAACATAGAATGCAATACCAGCATGATTATGAATAAACATGTTAGTGACCTTCCATTTTGTATTAGAGGATACTTTTTTTATTAATTAGCTGTCCTCACTCCAACACCTGTCTGTGTGACTGGGATCTGTGTCACTGGGCTTTCTTCTCTTTTTAAAACCTCAACTGCCATGGCCTGCTCAGAGACTTTCTGTTAGCTCATGCCTACACACAAACATACATTTTACATTTTGACATCACTCGCATAGTTTTCCCAAGTAATAGAATCACACCAGCTGGAGAACCAGGTATTGCATAACACAGGATGTGAGGCGGCAGGCCTGCAGAGCCATGCCCAGGCCACTTCTATCCCATCCCTGCACCTGGCTGGACTGTCTGCTGCCCACAAATCCCTCTCCTCCAGGACATGCAACATTCCAAACCATTGAGAAGATCCAACAAAAACACGTTTGCTCACATCAACATGCCAAACAGTGCTCTTTTTCTTTTTCCCCCAAAAACTTAGATTTTACTGCTGCCCCTCAAAATGTCACAGGCCTAAGTCCAAAGTAAAGCAAATACTCAAATGTTAACAAGTTAAAAGTTTCCTCAGAATTCCACACTATTTAAAAAAGATAATAGCAAGATTTCCAACAGCAGACAACATTGCTTCTAGCCCTGAGTAGCTTCAAGACTGAATGGAGGTGATGGTACATTTTATTCAATGTCTAAACACACTTTGTGTTCATTTTAATTCTCCCTGTGGTCACAACCAAATCATAGGCATACATTTTTCACGCACAGTGTAGCTGGGTGTACTCATCTTTGTTCTTATGAATCATTACAAATGAACTTCAACTCTACAAGCGTCCTCCCAGTACAGATCAAAGCTGCCTTCGGTGCCTGGCGGGCACAGGGCCACATGGAGTCTACCCAGCTGCTGGTGCCTTTTACCTTTGTTAACTTCGCTGCAGTTAAAGTTACCTGAGTCACTTCATCACAATTTCCTGTGCTAGCAGCGCGTCAGTGGTAGGCATCATTCCTCCCGCACAATGAGGATTTCCCCCCACTGACCTTGCCTTCCCCTTTTTTGAAGAAAGATTTCCTCGTCTCACACCGTTCACCTCTTTTACCCTTCATTCTTCACCTACAGCATTTCCAATTCCTTTTTCCATGTTTTTGAGGACTGTGTGAGATCACTTACTTGCAAAACTTCCAAACTACAATTTCATAACCTCAGTAACGAGATGCTTTGTTTTTTCATACTGCCAATAAAGTCGATGCTAGGTTAATCTTAATTTCCATACCACTTAACCTTTCTCAGATGAGAGAAGAGAGGGAAAAAACACTCTGTCAAATACTTCATCATGCAGATTAGCAATGCAGTGAACACTTCTCCCTCCTTCCAAAAACCAGCACTGCCCCAGGCTTTTTCAAGACACTGTGCACAGACTGTGTATGGCTTTAAAACGGTTCAGGGAACAGGTCAAAAGAAATAAAAACACTGATCCGGATCACCACTTTTGCTTAGTAAAGTAGTTACACACACACCCTACAAGTGTATTACTTCCATAAACGTGTGTTTTACATGCAATTATTATCTCCATGGCTATTGTAAAGCCAAAGTAAATTAAACTCCAAATGGTAATGCTGAGTATCCAAAACCCCTTGGCAGCTCTCTCAGCCCCCTAAGTGCCTCTCCTTACTTGAAAACAATTTGAAAGAGTACATGAGGTTCATTTCTTACAGAAGCATGTAAGGTGCTAATGCAAAGTCAGAGAGCAGCCAATCTTCTTACACATTACACAAACTACCATGATCAAACTCCAATAAAGTTTAGTACCCAGTTATCTGACATACCACTTCCTCCCACCATTGCCCAGCTATCAGGAAGACTTGTCTGTACCTGCTGAAAAACGTGTGCCAGACTGGACTCTCATTTCGTTGTGCTCCTTGAGCTACCCTAACCAAACTCAACCCTGAAGGTTTTACATGCTGGTTTATCGACAGGTTTTTAACTCTGAGATGCCAGATGATGTATCAATGCCAGTCAAAATTCATTGCTAGTTAAAGGCAAACGAATGCTGGAAAAGTAAAATGAAGCATGCCAAGAATCTCTCTAAAGTGCTTACTGAACCTTAACATTACAGAGACTTCACGCTAAAGGCACATTAGCCAGAATTTAGAAATATAAAGCTTCTGTGTTACCAAAAAGAAACTTGAAAGGGCACGGCAAATTTTAACACTGCTTTCTGAAAAAGTCACCAGCTACTGCCAAGTACTGAAAAGCATTAGAGAAGACGACTTTCTCTGTTGTTCTATTCCCTGTGCAGGAGGGTGTGAGTACAACTGCTTTTAGGCACACTGCATTAACTTCACCTGTTACTACTGCATACCACAAAACATTTTAAAACAGGAAAGCATGGCAGTTTTACTTCAAATGGTCATTTGAAAAGGAAAACTTAGCACAGATGTTGTTCAGCGGGACCAAGGCAGAAGTACCTGTAACTGGCCCCTCAGAGAGATCTGGGGTTCAGCATTCAAAGTACCCAGGTACTTAAATTGCCTTACCTAGGTAAAGCGAGGCGTTTTCTCTCTTGACATTGTCATCTAAGTAGGTTGGTCCCAAGGTATAGATGGGTGTCGAGCCCATGCCAATGAGGATTTGGGCACAAATGAATAAAGCTACATAGAGAGAGTGGTCATTTCCACCGGTGTCCTTGATGCAGGCCGACGAGTCCCACTGCTCTTTGGCAGTGCCATTGCCAGCCACGCACAAGCCCTCGTTACTGACAGAGGAGTTCAGTTCTTGGATCTGGTACGGCGGAGAGATGAAGTGAGGTAAGGAGAAAAGCGCAGCGCCCAGGGCGATGAAAAGTCCCCCTACGGCCAGCCAGAGCGGCCTCCGCCCGCGACCACCGAAGTAGCTGATGAAGACCACCACCACCAGGCTCCCGATGTCGAAGCAGCTGACCAGCAGCCCCGACTCCGAGCTCTTCAGGCTGTATCTCCGCTCGATGGTGGTGATGACGCTGCTCAGGTAGCCGGAGACCATGAGGGACTGGATGAAGGTCAGGAAGCACATGCATACCAGGAAGAAGCGCGAGTCCGCCAGCACTGTCCGCAGACACGCTCTGCCCGGGGGGCCCGCCAGCAGAAGCGCCGGCGGCGGAGGTGGCAGCAGCAG
>WEIT01035955.1:14062-46419 GCA_013389985.1 Dryoscopus gambensis | reverse complement strand
TTTTCCAACAACACTTTTTAAAAAACTTTAGTGACAGATATCAAGAACAAAGGGCATATTGCAAATACAAAATAAAAGCGTTTTTACAAATCCAAACAAGAGCAAACACATATTTGAAGTCAGTTTTAGATAAAGTATTTACAGCCACTGAAGCAGCCAACCTTTTTTATTTGGCTGTAAGCTCAAGATTTCTGAGATTAATTTTTTTTCTCACAATTATGACTTTTTTTCTCATGGAAATTTTGGGTATATTTTCAAAAGTGCTTATGCTATTTAGGTTATTTTCAGCATCTAAAGTTCTGCATTCATGGTAAACATCTTAGCAAATTGAAAGTGCAAAAGCATTAAATTTGAACATTCTGGAGCTCCATTAGAATAGCCTACCTCAGAGCACCAGTCTGCAAAGCACTGAAATCTGTTCTTAATTTCTCTCTCAGCCATGATCTTCCCAATTTCAGTAGGGAATTCACATGCTTTAAGTCAAGAACTAGTTTTAAAACTTTGCTGAAATAGAGCTGAAAAGTTGCTTTACCCATTCATAGTACCAGAGCAATTCAAGTTTTCACCTCCTTTCTGTAGGCCCTGCGCACTTTGCAGCCCTTGTGAGCTGCTGTTCTTATATACTGCTCCAACCTTCTGGAATGCACCGTGTACAGACAGATAGTATCTATCAACACTCCTCAGAGCACCTTAACACTTCAAAAGAATAGCAAATTTCCAAGTCCAATATATACTGCACATTCAAATTATGAAAATAAATAAATTATTGAAAGATCTGTCACATGACTTATTGGAATGCATGAACTTGACCAATGTAAAGTCAAACCAGTATTTTAGAATAGATACACAACTTTATTAGTAAGGCAAGCAAATCAGCCAGATAGGGGTAGAAGTGGGGGAACTCATGAGAGGAGGAGAGCATCTGCCCAACTCAGGTGGGAAAACTGCTCTAAGACATCTCATGTCTTAGGTAAGGTTTCCCTTTTACACCCATCAGTACTTCACCTCTTCAGTTACCATCAGTGAATTATCACAAGTTTTGTTCACCAGAAGGTGGTTGATGAACTGGCAAATATCTAGAGATATAAAGGGCATGCATAAACACTGCCAGGGACGGGAAGCCTGGTAGAGAAAACTTGAGCATTATCTGCCAGAAACAATGAGTGTGGTGTTCCACAAGGAAAAAATGGGCTGCAATTTACTATGTGTGGCACTTGGATCATTTCTTCTGGCTTTTCATGAAGGTTAAGAACTGACATGTTTCCCTGGAAAAAACTGAGGAGACATCCAGGCACTGAGAAATAAAGCAGGAGGGTTCACAACAACTACTCCCATAAGAAAATGATAGGCAACAATCCAGAAGCTCTCCAGGCTGGAATCACAAACCTTGTCAAAGCAAGATAAAGCCTGGGAAAGGGAAGCAGATTAAAAATATAAGCATTCTGAAGAACTGTTCCTGTATTTCTTCTCTGGACAGCTAATATTTCCTGATGAAAATGCCATTTCTCAATGGAATGTGAAGACCGGGAAGGGACTGCTTACACTAGTCACCCTAGAAAGTCTGAACACAAAGAGATAAATCATTAAAAGTGACAGAGGAAATCAGAGGGTGCTTTATCATGTAAAATAATTCTAAACATTCAAGTGTCCTCCATTTGCAGTGGGACTCTTCAAAGGACAAGCTGAAGACAGAGTCCCTAGCACATCTCCCAGAATAGCACGTGTTCGCTCTGATATGATTTAAAGTGTCTGAGTGTCATTTATGGAAAACAGTTTTTCACTGAACCCAAATCTTCAACTATTGCAAATGTGCTCCTTACAGTTAAATAAATATTTTAAAAAAATTACAAACCCTCTTTGGTTCCATATTTATATCAGAACATCCTTGAATATCTGAAAGTCATATACTGCAAGCAGCTTTGTGTCTGAGTTTCAGATGGAAGTTGAAATCATCGAAAATACCCAGAGGTAGAAAAGTAAAGTGTGTTTTCCAATGGTTACAGGGGAAAAAAAAATCTGTGAACTAGGATTTTCTGGTTTTATTCCTGATTTTATCAGAAACTGGCTTAAGACATATCCACCTTAGGTGTTTCAACAGCTAAGAGATGCTTGGCCACAGCAAGATGATTCACAGTGCCAGTTAGGAACCTTTCTCCTTAGTCATTTAGCAAAGAGATTTTTTGGGGGCATGCGTATTGCCAGGCTCCCAAAATAGTCAGTGGTGACTGATAGGCTACTTTTAAAAATGAGTCAGAGCAAAAGCACCAGAGAGTTATTCCTGTAAGTACACTCTGAAGGAGCCCATATCTCACTATTCACTACAGAAAAAGTGCCTAAGAAGTATCACTGAGTTTCTTGGCATCCGTTCAGTCCCAGAGTAACCAATTCCTCCATGTTTCATGTGAAAGCTCAGCTGGCTGAGGACATTGTCACATCAGCCACAGGATCTGGCCTCCCATTTGAGCCCTACCTGCCCTGATCACTCAGGTGGCCTCTCTGCTGGCTGAGGTTGATGTGTGCTTGGGAAGAACCAGCTGTCTCCACACACAGAACCACCTCAAATTACTAGCCTGGACCTCAGTTACATCACTGTGATTGATAGGAGCGTGCCTGACCTGGAACATTTGGCCCAGACAGTGTCATTAAACCCTGGTGCCCACACTGTGCAGGCTGGAATCATGGAGACATAGAGACTAAACCAGAGAAAATTTTCTATCTCAGGTTTTACGGCACTCAGTGGTAACAGGAAAATACTGAGTTTCCACTGGAGCAAGTTTCTGACATGAATATGTTTTTTAAAAACTGTTCACAAGAAGAGAAGCAAGCATTTCAAGACTAGATGGTGACTTTTTATAACTAAACTGTCCTAGGAGTTACCTGGAGATGCACTGGGATGGGCCTCTCTTTGGTATTGACATTTATATTTCCAGGTAGTCACCAGTTTTTGAAAAAAAGTCATTGAATAAACAGCAGGACCTAATAGAAAAGAACAATTAAGTATCAGAGTTATTAGACTGCTTTTAAACTGTGATTTTAATAGTCTAGATTCCTTCTGATTCAGAATTGTTTCTCTAGGCCGTGATACTTCTTCCTCTCCTCTTAGCTTGCCTCCTGCAGTTCTAAATATTCCAAGATAAGAGTTTCAACCTCCCATCTCGTGTCTAAACTATGCACTTCAATTTCTAAACTACTGCTATATGAGGGGCTTGAAAAGCAGAATCACTACAGCTGCATCCACAGGGGCCAAGTATTACCCAGTTGTGCTGCTCCATGAGCTGTGCTGCTCCACGAGCTGTGCTGCCTGAGCCACATCATTCCATGTGGATGGCAGCTTAACGGTCTCTACTACTGCACTGTCCTACTTTCTCTGCATATCTGGATATCACAGAAGAATGTTTTATGTTGCCACATTATTCATCTTCAAAAGCTACAGTGACTTGCATATAATGTATTTTCAGTGCTCTGAATGTGTCTGAGGGACTTAATTCACTTGTTTTGCTTTCTAGAAGACACCATTTCACAGTCCTATGGATTTAAGCATTTAGGAATCTTTGGAGTTCCATTTATTAAAGCAGTAATCTTTTCTTATTTTCATATTTTAAGAAGCATAGCTGAAGAAGAGATTTTTTTCATTAATTATCACCTTTTGCTGTGAAAAAGCTAAGGGTGAGTTACAAAAACAAAACCACTTTCTGAGTAGTGAATACATCCAGACTGTGCAGAACCATATTGATGCCAATACAGCAGCACTGATATTAATATGTATATACTGTATCTTCTGTGTAGTTAGACTACCATCTGGAAAGTTCTCAATGTAGGCTCTTTCAAAGGCATCTACAAAAAAGAATCCATTTTGAAAAATCCAATTAAGAAAAAGATCTGTTTTTTCAATAAATTAGAACAAGATAAAACCAGAACCGATTAAGAATAAAGAGGGTAAGCTACTCTTCAACTGCTTGAACTCTTGAATCTACCAATGAATTATGGAAAATCTGACAGACGAACTTAGGTAAAATGACATAATTTCATTCTGCTTCTGTGGGGAGAAGAGGAAAGGGGGAAACTATTGTGGTTTTGAAATCACAACAGAATGAACTCACTCTCATTCTCTGACCTATTCATTTCTCAATACTTATTTTTATAGCTCATGTTACGAAGTTGTGTAATGATAATTTATAGTTCAGCTCCACAGAACCAGGCAGACAGTACTCAACATGATCCTTACTGTTCCTGTCCACAAATACAACAGCCTATATTACTTCTCCTCTCCCCCAGACTATTTGAAGTTTCCCCACAGAGGTGTGTAATGAAAGGAAATACATGAACAAAAATATGGAACAAAGGGGGGAAATGGCAGACTTTTATATAAAATTCATCCAAAAAACATTTCTAAAAGCCCAAAGAGCTAGCAACCAGCAAGGATGCCACATTCCAAAAGCAATTCAGAGAATGCCTACAGAATTGGTGCCCGCAACACAGACAGATATCTACTTTTTCTGGATTTATGTCCAAGACTCTGGGTTCAGCATTTCAGCAGCTCATCATTACGCTTCCAGCGCAATATGAGTGTGGCTTGCCATGAGTGCAGAACTGATAATTCATCCGTCACCAGGAGTCACATCCAAGCCTGCCCAGACATAAACACACATACCAGAGGTAAAATGTGGTTCCTATGTATAGGAAATTCTATTTTCAACTAATAGGTTACCTAAAAATAAACTCTTAGTCAAATGCAAGGGTTTCCTTCAGTCCATTTTATTAGTAGCATTAAAATACAAAGTACAATTTTAATTTTAATTTGAAAGAATTATTCCTACTTTAGCAGTGTCAGGTGGCAGGGTTCCAGTATTGTGTGAATACACTTTACATTCTTCTAAAAACTGAGCATTTTTCAAAGGGACAGAACTTTATATTTTGAAAAATATGCCTCAATGATTTTCTGCCAGCTGAAGTATCCAAAGTGTCTGCCCTCAAGAAAGATTCACTGCTTTTGGCAACATTTGCAAGCTAGTCTGTTTTTTCCAATCCAGAAACATTTTCTTTGCCAGACTGTCATCTGAAATAATGTTCTTACACAGAAAGTACATGTTCAGTATGTTTTGCATTTATACCCTGTAAAAGACAAGGCGTTTGGAGGTCCTAGAGGCTGGCACTGGATTACAAGGGCAGTTACTTTCAGACTGACAATGAAGACACGGGAAGATGGCAAAGGTGGTAATAAAAAAGCACTGGGATTTCTAAAACCATGACTAGAACATTACTCCCAGGCTTGCAAGGTCATGGGGCCATGCTGCTAAAGAGTAATATAAGGTTACCCAGTAGAGAAGGCTGTGATAAAAGGTCAACCCCTCACTGAGAGGAGGGGAAAAAGGTCAGCATCAGGTTCATGATGTTCGGCCATGGGGTCCCAAATGTGTAACTGACACACACACCCCAGGTATTTCCAAGGTGAAAATGCTGAAGAAATGTGAACAGGACAGCAATTCTCTTGATGTGATAGAAAACTCCAAATTTTAAATTACAAATATTTTCCTCCCTGTTCTATGGTACTTCCTGGAGTGAAGTTTTTTTAATATTTTTTGAACAATGAGCTATCCCAACAATACAAATAACAGATTACATTGTTCATTTTATGAACAGAAGTTCCCAAACAAAATAGGACTTGGAATCTACCACGATTTCAGATTTGGAAATGAGGGATCTGTGGGAACCTCTCACAAACCATAGCCTGTCTCCATTAGAAAAAAGGACAAATTCAGAGAATTTAGGTATGTGAAAAGATTTTCAGATGTGAAAATTGTGCACAGCATTCTAAAGGCTTGATCAGACACAGCTGGATATCAGACTATGCTTGACAAATGTAACTGTTTCCCCAGCTATTATGTTCTCGTGACAGAGGTTATAAACTCTCAGCAGAGCAGGACTGGCAAGCATTCCTTATCTGCTTCTCTGTAAATGTAGATAGCTCATAGAGCATAGACAGTAGGCAGAGGCCTATGCTGCTCTTCTACCTCTTCTGCTCTTCATTCCAGAGGACATTCAAATGCAGGGCCCAACAACTTGTGGACCAATCTGTCTATAGTCGAAAACATCATCACATTAAAATTTATTAAGAATGTGTCAGCATTATGACAACTCTAATATTCTTCAAAACTAATAATTTTTCTGGAGCAGTCTTTCCTTTTAAGTTTCATGATGAACTTGGTTTTTCCCTCCCTCTCTCTTTTGCGTAAAAGAAATACAGTTTTCTGAGTACATGAAAACAAGCACTACAGAAATTAAATACCCATACTTCCCACTGACAGTCTTCTAGAATTGTTTTTCTTTGTTTGTTTTCTTTTTTGTACCCTTTTTTTTGTTCATTTGGGGTTTTTTGAGGGTTTTTTTTCATTAAAATATGGTCTCAGAGTTTAAAGGACTCATTAATCAAGCTTCATGCCCAAATTCTCACAGAGAGCCTGGACTTTTTTTTTAATCTGCTCTGAAGGTGTAGTACAAAATGTGACATAAACTGCCAATATGTGTGTTTCAAGAAAATCACCTACTCACAGTTATTAAGAAAAATACTTCTCTGTATGTCTTTATGAAGCACATAAGCCTTTTGTTTTTCTTCTCTGAAAATATCTATGTGAAATGCCATGGCATATATTATCTATAAGAGAAGATGAGCTAGTCAAATGGTTTGTCCAGGAGGCAGTTCATAGAAAGGAGGTGGTTTTAACATATATTCACAAGAACTGCTCAACATCTAAGCGAGGCCAACCTGTCATTCCCAAGCCAAGGAGCAGATGCACAGCCTGTGCCAATCCAGTTCCAATAGACACAGTAACAAATAGCAGTCTCTGAGGCGATGGCAAACCACCAGCAAGCCCTTCCTGGGCCACTCAAATATATTTTCAATATCACATAACAGACATAAAAGCCCAGCTTGCATTCAGCCTGCAGAGACATCATAGAAAGACGATGGATGACAACACGGGTCCCCATCCAGAGCTGCCCTTCTCCTTCAGAGCAGCTCCAGCACAGCCGGGACCTCCAGCCCCAGCAGAAGACAATCTGCAAAGGCTGTGGGAGGATGGCTGCTAAGAGGCCAAGTCATGCTCTGCCTTGGACCAGACAGAGTGTGTGTCCTGCTGTCTGCTCAGGCAGCAGCCACAATCCCAAAGGCAGCCCTCAAACAGGATCTTTGTCCTGCTTAGCTGCTACAGGCTGAGGGCACCTCCTGACAGAAGGCTGGCTCGGAGGCACAGATCACCTGGAAAAGCATGATGTGACAGTATGTATGAACACTGTATGAACACTACCCTTGTTGTTAGTGCGGTTACAAGTACACAAAGCCACACTAAGGACCTCTGAAGCCTTTCCTAGGGAAATGCTTTTTAAGCTCTTGCAGCCTACCATCCATTTGTGGATTTTACCCCAGTTTCCCATTTTACACGTCACCCATTGAAAACATTGGCTATCATAGTTTTTATTCCTCAGATTTCACCTACTTGTCAAACTTCTAGCAAGTTTTCTCCAGTGTCTTCCCTGTGTAACACATTTCTGCATCTCAAAGTTTTCGTTCCACTGCTTTTTCCATCAGTTTTTAAGTTTTTGCTCTCAGATTGCCCCAAGTAGACTCTTAAAACAGCCCTGCTCATTTCTTTCTCTTTTACCAATCACTAGATCTGAAAGAGTACTTCTGGGAGCTCCAGACACTTTCTATCATCTGCTAAGCCCTCCCTCCCTTCCTGAGATCCTGCCAAAGGCAGCAGTGGTCACTGAACTTAAAGGGTCAGTCACAACGTACAAAGGTTTTGTTAAATAAATTTTACTTAAAAATAGACTGCCCAGCTCTATTTGTGACGGTGCCCTGATATTTTTAGGATCTTGACTTAATAATAAGAAAAACAAAGCTCAGATAAATTCTCCTTTTGATTTTTAAACCAGCAGTCTGAAAGACTATTTCCTTCTTCAGTGAGAGCTGAATTGAGCTCTGACTTTGGCTTAAGTTCTCCTTTGGCTGCCATAGTTGGATAATGCTTTGCGTTTTAAAGCTTGTTTACTAGGCAGCTTTTACAAACACTCATCACTATACTCATTCTTTCAGTGATATACATTTGAGATGGCAGATTTACTAGCTAATCAGAATATTTGACATCAACAAGAAAAATACTCACTGTCTCTTTTTAACTAAAGAAACACAGGTAATAGCCTAATGTGGCATTAGTAACCCAAGAATTAATGGTAAAAAAGGTTTAGTCCTTGGAACTTCATGTCAATAGCTGTTTGCTTCTGCATAGAAGTCTATCCACTGGATTGCTTTACTGTAAAATAATAATGTTTCTTTGACATGCCACACAGCTGAAAGTCTTTAAAAAACATAATATTGTCATAGAACTAATTCTTAATATGATAGACCTTCGTTGCTTAGTTCTCTAAAACAGCGTCACACAGAAGCTCCTGCTAGCCAGATTTAATCACGTTTCTGTTGTGACTAGCCCTTGGGAGACCATGGCTAAGATTTTCTTCAGTCCATATAACCAAGTTTTTATGACTTTATTCAAAAGTGTTGTTTGAAATTAGACAATCTGTCTTTCTCCACATGTTGGAATATTTTAGCAGTAATTCTAAACTGCCTCAAATACATGTTGTAAAATGTTCTGTGTGGTTTTTATATTCCAAATTTTTGTTTCCATATTACAAATGTGCATGGCAAAATCTAATAAATCTAATGGTTATTGCAGTTTTGCCCATTAATATTGTGACTGCAAATCTAGGCAACAGGCAATATTTTATTAATTCTGAGTGCCACATTATATGCAACCATCATGATTGCAGGAAGAAATGTAGTGTAGCAGATCAGTAAATTAACTAGAGGGTACTGTGAAATCTGGGCCCAAGGCTATGGGCAACTGAGCCAGAGAGCTATAGAATGGCAGAAGAGTGTCCCAAGATCTGGGGAAAGACTGTGCTATTTCTTCCATCTTCCCCCCGTGTTAACAGGCAGCAACACTGAGAGCAGTTGTACTGAAGTATGCTGTGGTATTGAGCAAAGAGGATATCTGGACAGATGT
The DNA here is from genome assembly GCA_013389985.1 of Dryoscopus gambensis. Lineage (NCBI taxonomy): Eukaryota > Metazoa > Chordata > Aves > Passeriformes > Malaconotidae > Dryoscopus > Dryoscopus gambensis. The sequence continues at coordinate 37,360 of WEIT01035955.1, read as the reverse complement.
GCTGGTTTTGGCTGGGGTAGACAGTGGCTGGTACAGGGTTAGGTTTTGGATTTCTGATGAACACAGAGTTGATAATACAGTTGTTATTACTGAGCAGGCCTTACACTGAGCCAAGGCCTTTTCTGCTTTTCCTAGGCCACACTGGTGAGGAAGCTGGGGGTCCATGGGAGGCTGGGAGGAGGCACAGCCAGGGCAGGTGACCCCAACTGACCAAAGAGATATTCCAGACATGTGGCATCAGGCTCATATAAAGTGAGGGGAAGAAGGGGACATTTGGAGTGATGGTGTTTGTCTTTCTGAGTCATCATTACAGATGATGGGGCCCTGCTCTCCTGGGGATGGCTGAACACCTGCCTGCCCATGGGAAGCACTGAACTCATTCCTTGTTTTGCTTTGCTGGTGTGCACGGCTTTTGCTTTCCCCATTAAACTGTCTTTATCTCAACCCATGGGTTTTCCACATTTTACCTTTCTGATTGTCTCCCTGATCCCACTGGTGACCAAGTGGTTGTGTGGTACTTGGTTGCTGGCTGAGGTTAAACCCCCAAAAAATGCCACAGTAGAAAATGCCATGTTACCAGTGAATGTTGAAACAATTTTCATGATACATTATTACAGAACACCAGAGTCAGTGAGAGCTTTCACAGTTTAAGCATTTAGCAACAAAGGCAGCCAAATGGTTATATTCACCATCAATACTGAAGTTACACATGGTAAAGGAAGGAGAGAAGAAAGAGAGAAAGAGGAAAGAGAAGGAGGGAAAGAATGAAGGAGGGAAGGAGGGAAGAAAGAAAGGGAAAAAGTGAGGGTGAAAGGAAGAGGGAGAGGGAAAGGGGGAGGGAGACACTTTGGAAATAGTTTTGAATTCACAGAAAAGAAAATACTAAACAAGCACAGAAAAGGGATCAAAATAAGAAGAGAAGCTTAAAAATATAAGGCTAACTGCAGCACACAATATTTCCTGAGAAGCCAGGCTAACATATCTAATTCTTACACATGAAATATGGCTCTGACGAAGTCCCACATAATACAATGCAGCTATTCAACTAAGTGCTTTAATGCTTCATGGAAAATTTCTAGGTCTAGGAAGCCACCTCAGAGTGTAGAATGGCAATGCTTCCATTCTTGAGAAGTAATTTGTATACACAGGAGATAATTTACAACTCCAGAAATGCACATTTCAGTGTGAAAATGAAAGGAAATATTTCTAGTCAGTTCAACAAACCAAATCAAAAAATTTTCCCTTGTCAATATTTGGATATGTCATTTCAATTTAGAAATAAAAAACATGACAAGCTGTGGTTATTTTTACACATCTATTTTGGAATGTTTCATTGCAATCAAAAAGAAAAGTTGTATTTCACTTACTTGCTCTGATAAGAATTGAAATCAAGCAAGGAAATGTTGACATTTCCTACTGAGTGAACATTCAAATTTGTATCAAGTCTAGAAGACAAGTGTTTCTTTTTCAAGGAAATATCTCCTTTAGCTAAGCAAAGGTTATTGAGGCTATATTGAGGCAACTTGGTTTGTGAAAGAAGGAAATATTCTAAGTGAGTTTACATAAATCAATGAAGTGCAAATGCCAAAAACTTTGTTGTGCAATTATTCTTCTGTGCAAAAATACAAGATTATTGGCTAGAATATTGGAAGACGTTATCTCAGTGTTTTGAAACACAAATAAGCCACCCTGGAGCAGATAAAGCATGGCAGCAATCCTCACACCATTTCTCCACATGACACTGAATCATAAACATGCGGTTATTTACTTATCTTCTACTAAAATCTTTCATGTTTACTGCAGAATAAGACTGTGCAAACAAGTAGAACAGCTGAGGCACAGCAATGTTTGCCAGCAGTGAATTTTTCATATGTCAAATTTCTCAATAAGCAATAATTACACACACAAAAAATTTTTTTTCAGGTGCTACTACCTCGAAGTTCAGAGCTAATGTGCATTCAATGACAGTTGAACACTTCCAAGTGCTGGCAGCCCTAATAAACAAGAACATAATTTTGTTATTGTTTTGCATTAAGAGGAGCGTGACGAAGGAAATACTTGGAGACAAGTGAGAGTGCATCAAGATACAAAGGAGCTTCTAGGAGGTTTTATTTAACTTGTTTATTAAGACTGGAATTTAGCTCAGTACAAAACTTTCTGTGACTTTCTGGAAAATTTTTTTAGTCAAATGTAGAACAGCTGTGCTCTCCTGCAGTTGCATTAAACAACTTCTGTTAAAGAGTACTAGCAAAAAGAGTTTATTCAGTCAAATGCAGCTCTGGGGATAGCAGGAACCTGCAAAATGTATCTTAGAATGATGCCATTTTGGCATATTGTTTGGCAAGTCAAGAAGGAGCTTGTATCTCATTCCCCCCCATGTATTCAAAAGACCCTACTGCAGTCAGGATGAGGCTGCCCAGCTGTAGTAACTGAGAAATAAGCCAATGTGAGTTTTCTTAAGCCATGAAGATGTGCTCCTGCTTGCATGGTGCAAAGCACAGAGGAATAGAATAGGCATTGTTAAATGAAATACTAGCAGAAGCTTTGGACTGAATCCCAGCCACATGCAACATTAGGCTTAATAGAACATATCCCAGGATTGTTTGAATGATAAGATATGGAGCTACCTAATGTACTCCTTCCCAGAAAATGACAGAACTTCTGTCCTTACTGGGGAAACAAGAATTCTGCTGAAGCACAAGGAGACGGCCATTGCTTGAATTTCACGAATCAGCTTCTGTGCTGTAAAGTGGTCATACCAGCCAGTAATTAATTTTTCATTAGAGCAGCTCTTGCGAAGTCCAGGTCGGAATCAGTTCAAAACTGATTTGAATTAAGCATTTTGCTTCTAGCAACCTGTTGAAAAAGGTGCCATGATCAACATAATTTATTCTGCTTCTCTGCCAGGTCCTATCAGCATCCAAACAAAATAAACAAAGTTTATATGAAATTCTGAGATTTCTCCTTATGATGTTCATCATTGGTATCAAAATTTTATAGACCAGACATAAGATGTTTTATGTTTTAATTTATAGTCCACATACAAGAAATTAACAGTTAAGCACAATGGCTAAAACCCCAGTCTGAGATATTTAAACCTGATCAGCTTTTATTTAATGAGACACTTCCCTCATCTCTCTCACCCAGGTAAACAGCTCAGAGTTTACGCTTTCATCTGGAATTTAGAAATGCATAGTTGATCCTTTCTTTTCATGAACTGAATTAACTCCTTGGGCCTATTTCTCCTTGGTCTATGTGCACGTTTTAACCAGGATAAACAGGTGAGCTCTTTGGTTATAGCCATTGCACCTTATGATGAACTCGTCTGAAGGAGAGAAAGAAAAACTGAGAATTATTGCATAGTGCCTTACTGCCTTGCAAGTCCAGGATTCTTTTATAAGCCTTAAAGGGATACGAAGGCTCTAAAAATGTGCCATTAGGATGCTAAAAGTCTCCTGTTCTTGGATTTTATACAGTTTGTTATGCTGGCTGTTTGAGGGGGATCTGCAGAGTCTTCAGGTTTACATTTGTGTATTTAAAATTTCAAATAATACCTAAAACTGGAACTGGGCTCCACAGATTTCTGGTATATGTATGGGCATGAACCTAGACAAATTACTAAGTTTTGTTTACCCCTTTCTTCTCCCCCACCCCCACCAAAAAAAAAAAGTTACAAGAGAATTAACTGACAAGGACAATATAAGAAACACCAGAGAAAAGTGGAGACAGACTTGAGAGCAGTCCTGTGATATCCTATCAAAGAGGTACTTGGACACAGAGTGTGATTATCTATATTTGAATAAAATTGTGACTGGAGGTCCTTTAGGTATAAATATGTTCAATAAAGATGAAAAATCTATCCAGCTACTTGAAACAGAGCTAAAAAATTTATATTAGAATCCAGATTCTTATTAAGCAATGAGGATAAATACCTAGTAGATTACCTGAGGTTCTAGCAGATTTACTTTTACTGTATATGTCTGTTTATTTTCTTGTTTCTAAACTAAAGGCTGAAACTCAAATGAGGATTAGTTAGGATAGTACTTTGTTTATTTTTTTCACTGGAAAATTATATTCACAAGAATCCCCCTATTTTTGTAATCTGTTCATCAGTTAGATGTGGCAAGGGCATTAATAACTCATGTTCAGTAAATTCAGAAAGCATTTCAGAAATCAAGCACAGACCTCAATTTTATCACATTTTTGTGTAGTTGATAGTTTGACTACATTAAGCACTGAATATGGTAGCTGTTATTCAGAGAATCCCAAGAAAATTCTTCTTAGACACAAGGAAATGCCAGCTGTTAATCCAGTGGTGTTAGCAATGTGCACTAGATGTTTTCATTCAAGAACAATTCAACATGGGAGAGATGTGAAGATAGTTTCCTACCACATCTCTAGTGTCACTGCGCACAAAAGAAATATCCATTTTGGGTGACAGGGTGTTTCCCTGTAAGATATTTTTGGCGTTAGACAAATTCTTTGGGCACCAACACAAATGATGGAATCAATCCCAACTCCTCTTTTCAAGCTACCTTCTGACCTAGTCAAAACAGTCATGGAACTGATCTAAAAATCAGAAACTGCAGCTTTAGTTAGTACTTTGAAAGAGAGGGGTTAGAGACATAAACCTACACTGGTTTTTTCCTGAATCCAGGCAATGTTGTTTTTAGGGATAGCTGCTTGATTTTTTCCAAAGATAGCCTTCCCCCTTTTCTTTTTTTCCTCATTTTAATTTTTCCTCCCTCCTTATGGTGTTTTGTTTAACCATATTCTTATGCATACACACTTCAAACATGTGCTTCATACCATGGTCACTATAATAGCCCATGTAACTTTCCAGTAACAGTACCGAAAGCAAAAAACAGGGGAAATAAGGTCACAACATTAAAAGCAGGGCTCCTATAAAGCTCTGTCTTTCCCAGCTAGGTGTGATATTGTTTATGAAGCAGCAGGAGGATACTCATTTTCTGGCTTCCAACATTCTGTCTACCCTGGGAAATTTAATCTAGGAAACAGTAGGAAAAATATTACACTTTGACCAGATTTCACATACCATGAAGAGAAAAAGGATTGGGACATATCTATTTTTAACCAAAAGGTTTCTAAAAATGATTCATTTTTGTGTTCCCTTTCAGTAAAGAAAATAAAAAAGTATTACTTTTTGTGGTAAGCCACACAAAAACAAAAATATGTTGGACTTTGATTGGAAAGGAAAAACAACACGACAATAATACACCCAGTAGCAGATTCAAAACATAATAAATCTTATTTTCTCACATTTATTTTTACTTTTTCTTTTTGAACAGCAAGGAGTGTCAAATTCTAACCTTTTGCCTGAAGAAGCTCCATTGCCCTTCTCCCAAGTATGGACTGTTGCTGTGCATGTGGCTGCGGCTACAGCCCCCACACCAACCAGTTCCTGGTGGATGAGCACACAGGGATCTGGAGTACTAGCATCCTGGTCACTGTGAGTTCTTGTGCCCCCCTGGGAACTGTTTTTGCATAGGGTCAAGGTTTCCCCACACAGTTTTATGTATATCCTTATGTTTATGCATATCCCATATGGAATACGTATGATCTCTGGAAAGTTGTGTTAAGTTCGATATTTCATTGGTTCATTCAAATAGAACCCTCCCCTGAGTTTGTCCCATTGGATGTTTCCCCCTGTCACTTCACAATTTAAAGAACTCCATTGGTTGTAATCCTTTATCCCGCCTCCTCTGGCTCCCAGACAGAAGGGGCTGGAAAATACCTGAGCTCGTCTTTGTGTGCCTGGTCTAGTAAAGTTCTAAAGTTGCAGAAGGATCCCTCTCTGTCTCCTGCCTTTATCGACGCTATTTTCACATCGCTCTGCAGCCTGCTCCCTGCGAGAGAGAGACAGTGCTGGTTCTGTTATTTTGTAGCAGATCCCTGCTGACTACGGCTGTATCAAGGGTCCATGCCGGGACACCTCCGACAGCCAGGGGCAGCGTGGTCTCTGGACAACTGCAGCCTGCATCAACGGACATGCCAAGAGAAAGAATTAGCTAACAGAATAAGGGCAGTTTGGCTTTACACTGCTTTGCCTCCATCAGTTAAGAAACATTATAAAGATGCCATTAGACACCGCCCAGGTTCTCTCCAGTTTTTCAGCAGGCTTATGTATGAAAGCAAGACATGGAATATAAGCTACAGTTCACCTCACTCATGTATTTATGGCAGTGTATGACCATCACTACAGAGGGGACTTCTAGAATTGCTACTGATTTGGGATTAGATTTACATGAGTGACTTCTGTGTATTGTACTGATGTATCCTGTTTAGATGGGTTTGATATGACACCTACCATGATGGCATTTAATGCTTGTGTGGCTGTCTGCACACTGCATCATCTCTTGTCTCTCCTGAGAAACAGAAAGCGAGTATCTTACTTCTATTATTACTTGAATGCCTTCACAATATTTTCCTTGTATGATCAAACATTTAGAGACAGAACAGCCTAATAGACTTAACAAAGAGCTGAAAAAACAAGAACTCATGTTCAATTTATCACTAATGGAATACTCAGCCCTTGGCAATAATAACACTTTGTGAACACTTCCCAGCTGTGTCAGACAGAGCTGTATCCAACAGTATTAATATTAGGATTACTTAATAGGCCTCATTTTCTTCTTCCTCATCTACATGGATTATTTAGATCAGACTACAATGCAATCTATTTGCTCATTTAATCTATATATGATATAGATTAAAGCTTGGTAAGTTTACATGGAACAATGCAGAGGCAAAATTTTAGCTGAACTCCATGTATTTTTAATGTCCTAAATAGGACTGTCTTTATTTAAAGCATGAGCAGAATTATGCTTTAAAGTCAGAAACACAATGAATAATTTGGAAGCTTGCAAGCCACGATGGAGCTTCTTTGGCAACATATTCTGCAATTGTGACATACCACTAAAAGTCCAAAGATCATACAGCTTCTGTGCTAGATCCTACATCAAGTTATCCTTCCTGTCATCAAAAGATTTGTTTTCAAAATGAGGTGTTACACCATACTGTGGCATTTGTGACAGCAGCAAGAAACGCATACGGTTTGTTCTCCTGATGTGGTATGTTACCCTACTTGTTCTATAAATATGTGTCTACAGAAATGATGACTTAACCATAACCTATGAGACTTTAGTGGCTGTATAACATTCAGCTATGGAAAGCAACAACAAAAACACAAAGTCTTCCAACAGGAAAAAAAGTGCAGTCTCTTCTTGTAATAGGCTACAGCAAGTCTGCAGACAAAGAAGCAGAAACTTTATGTCTATCCTTATGAAGTTCCTACATTTATATAAGCTGCCAGTAGCAGAACACTTTCCAGAGCAGGATGTAGACTGAAGAGTGATCTATGTTTAGCATTATGAATGACATTTCAAAATTTGATTACACAAATGTGATTTTTTAATAAAAATGCTAAAATTAATCTGGGAACCTTACTTTTCCTACATGCTCTGCGTATTCTAGTGGCAAAAATATCCTGCAATACTTAGATTTCAGGTATTTCTGAAGTAGCAATAGGTAGTATGGCGTAGCTTTTCAAAATAACTTTGGAAAGAAATTGTTTCTGCTTAATAGTAACTTATCTACAAATGCCTCCCTAAGACAAAAGAAACACTGCCGTATTATACATTTAGAAAGAGATTAGTTAATCCTTCTCTAGATTATTATATATCAGATTGAACACACAAAACCCATACATTTCCTGGCAAAATCAACCAATTTTTGGTCACTTCCAACCATGTCTGAGAAATGTCTAGGGTTTCCTGGTACCTTCCAAAGTCAAGACCATGTTTTGTTCAGTTGATCCTAAAGTAGAACAACAATTATATATCAACAGAAGAGGAAGAGAAAAAAACCCTTTGGATGATAAAAGTGTAGTGTAACACCTGGATAAAAAAAGCAAATTTGCTTTTCCAGATACTTGAACAGTTCTTCACCTGATTACAGGTAAAGCACAGAATTTAAGAAAAGCAGCACTTCATTATGAACACAGACAGGTCTTCTGTCTTCTCTGTCAGCTGTACCAGAATACCCCCAAAATACTACAATCAGTATTATTGGTATGTGCTGGCTAACATATAGACAGATAGGGCCTCTGCTCAAAAGCAGAGACTGCTCAAACTTCTACGCTACCCTGTGCTTTGGATGTGACAAATATGACTAATAAAATATTATGATGCTTGATTTACCATTCATTATTATTTAACCCAAATGAATTGAGTCCCATAATTCAATTTTTAAAATTATATTTGTTATCTACAAATAGATGCCCTTGTAATGGAAAACCTCAGAAGTTCCAAAAACTTAAAATTTTTTTAAATTCCTCTATTTTTTCCTTTCTTCTAGTCTAGTTCTCCATCCTTTAAATCTGTTCCCAAGAAAGCCTCCTACTCTAGAGACAAAACCCCCAAAATTTAGTTTTTAGTTGTTTGCATGAGAGGGTTTCACGTTCCTCTGCAGGGCCAGACAAATAGCTACAGTCAGATGCAGCAATGAGTTGAATTAGTCCATGCCAGAGAAATCCAGTCTGACCAACGTGCCTTTTACATGGGATGTGAGGCAATCTGCATCAGAATAGTTGGCAAAGTCTCAGTAATTATTGAAAATTACCATTTACTGAAATGTTACTGGAGGCTGAGAGAGATGAAGTTCAGTCTGGCTCAGCTCAACAGACCAAGATGCATTACAGTTGGAGTCATATCTGCAACTCCTGCCAGATCATTCATGGTATTATACAGAGCCCACTACTGTGCCTGACTGCATGGAAAGTGGTAATGACAGCTGGTTTTTTGCCTGACTCTGTGTGAAGGCCATTTTTTGTTCTAGAGCATTAAACATTAGATGTAGTCATATATATGTCAGATTTTCTTAGAGGTGTAGAGGCCTAAAGCTGAGCTCTCAGGCACTGTACACTGCAGTGCATGAATTCCAGCTACCACCTGGCTCGGCCAACTGAGTCAGATCTAGGCTGGATCTGGAAAACCAGAATTTTGAAAGGATGGGACTGCTAGATTTCTCTTCATTTGTCCAATGGGAAAGGTTGTATACAATTTTGTTTGGAAAAAATGTATTTTCAGGTAAGGCTATCTTTCATTTCCATTTTGCTTCACTAGTTCATGCAGTAATGTTATTGAACATAACCCAAATTCTCCCTTCATTTGTATATGTGCATGCTTTATCAGCAAGTAGCCAGCCCCAGGTTGCCTTGGTTCATTTTAAGTCAGTAGTGAATTTGGCCAAATTGTTTTAATTCATACAGACAATTGTCAATTATTGTGAACTTGACTGAGTTACTTGTGAATTTAGTTCTGAAATACCACAAAACTATTGCCTTCTAGCTCAAAGCAAATACAGTACAAGAAGTCTTGAAATTATTTCAATAGGCCACTCAAACTCTGTCTGGCCAAGGAGCACAGCAGACCAAACCATACAGGTCAGGAAAACGTTGGTTTTACTGGCACTTGGGCAAAAGAGACAATACAAGCCTTATCTTGTGAACTTTGAAACTGTCTGTATCATAATAATCCCTTTTACATTTCTGAAGTGCAAAAAATAAAGGCTTGCTCTTACATTCCTTACTAAAGGGAAGTTTTACAAAGTCTGCGTGGGGAAAAAAAAAAAGTGATGTGATTCTGGGTCTGGTCATCATCTTTCTTGGTGCATATCATAATTCCACCAAATGCAAACTGATTTAAAACATAAGAGGATTTCAGAATCAAGGTTATTAATGAAAAATTACAATTATTATGAATAACTGATAGTGATTTGATATCAAAACTCTCCTATTCTAAGCAACTTTATTAGTGTATCTGTAAATGTTTTCCTTAATATGTTCTAATTTTATTAGAAAGACAACTAATAGGCAACCTAGCAAGGGAATAATATCAGATGTATGGACTTGTACCAGCCCAGTCACAACAGCTTAAAAGGAAAATACAACTCTAGGCCTGGATGACATGTTGTGATGACACTCTGTCCATTCTCAGACAGGAATTACACAAATCAAACATATTTGAGATGTTCATGACTGAATCTTGAAATAAAGCCTGTAAATAAATTTGGACATTGCTATGGCTGCTATGGGACTGTACAAAGTGCTTATTTCATAAAGCTCTCCCTGCTAATCATCTTGCATTTCCAATGAATGGGGTTTTGACAATGTTTAACAGCATGATGGGTGAAAGTAAGCCTAAGAAATTTCCAAAAAAGATAAGAATGACTTATGCTAACACAAGCTTAAACGATCCTGTGTTTTCCAACAAGCTTGTTTCTAAGTATTAACACTTTTCTGTTCAATGCACTCAGAGACAAACTCCCAATGATAAAGGAAAGCAAGAGAGAGCTTTCCCTACAACATGAATAAACTTACCATGCATGATGTGGTTAGGCAAAAAATGGGGAAATTACTTGTCTCTAGAAAAAAGACAACATATAAGAAAGTGGACGTCAGACAATATCAGTAACAAACAGCAGGTGATTATTCTGTTCAAGTGCAAATATGTCACTTCATGACTGGGTCAGTTACAGATCTACACAGACATCCATTGCAGAAAGATCATGATAGAAAGAGATATTACTCAGTCTCCTGTGTTGGAATCTACTTTACTGACTCATTAGGGCCTGCAAGGTTTGAACAACATCCAGATACAGGATTTTGGCAGGGGCCTCTGAACATACACTTGGAGAACAGCTCCAGTTTTCAAGCCCTTCAGAGAAAGTTTACTGGACACATGCCGTTTCCCAGAAATATCCTGGGTTTTCAATGGGAAATGGCATCTATGACTTCAGACTATCTCACAATCCTAAAAACCATCTATTTCTCATTCAGCTAGAGGGTTTCTGGGTAGCTCCAGACTGAAACAGGGATTCACTATTTCTGAGGGCCAAGGTTACATCCTGCTTATAGATTGTGTAAAAAAAAGGAAATGCACTTTCTCTTAGAGCTCGAGACACACAAACTTCACCTTGGGATTTTAACTCTTCAAGGATACAAAAACATAGAGAGAAATAGGCAGAGGAAGACTCTTCACAGCAATCTGAAAAGAAATCGAGACAGAAGACTAATTAAAATAGGTGTACATACACATGTCCTTTTCTCTGCATTAGTTTTCTGACTAATCCAGATATATTTAATAATCAGAGCAAAGATGCCTAGGATTCTTCTGCCCCTTTCTTGTATTTTTAGTTATGAATCTTCTATTCAGAATTCACATGCTTTCATTTACCTTCCTTGATTTTATAGCTAAACTTTCCTTCCTCCTGCCATTATAATTAATCTTCCAATATCCAAGCTACCTTATATTCCAAGACATATGCACACACATATTCTCCTAGAATTTTAAAGACATGGATCAACATATTGCTCTTATGCTGTTTCAGACTTTTCCACTTGAAAAGAAATTAAGGTTCTGTTCCGCACATCTTTAGTCATTGCATCGTCCCAAAGTAATTCTGTCAAAGCAGTTGTTTATTAAGATTTTGCCCGTGATCATTTTCTTCATCCAGCAGAGGTGCACAGCAGCCAAAGTTATCAAATGACTGACCCTAAATTGTCATATCCTTGAACTAGACTATGTCAAAAAATAATGATTGGTGGAACTGCTATGACAGTCATACCACCTGCTTCTTTCTAGGTGGCTTTCCGTGGAGTGATCTCACTTCCTTTCAGTGTGGGCTATTGTGAGGAGGAGAGAGATGGGTGCATTTCGTGGTTACTTTAATTGCCTATATCGGGTTTGCATGGCAAGGTTTTGGGAGTGGGAGGGCTGCAGGTGGCTTCTGTGAAAAGCTGCTAGGAACTTCCCCTATGACACATAGAGCCAATGCCAACCATCTCCAAGATGGACCTGCTGCTGAGCCCATCAGAAATGGTGCTTGTGCTTCTTGGGGTAACATATTTAAGAAGGGGACCCTGCTGGAACAGGTGTCTGGAACAAACTGTGAATCTGTTGGGAGAGGAGCTCATGCTGCAGCAGAATTTCTGGCAGGACTTGTGACCCCTGTGGGGGATCCATGCTGGAGCAGTTCATGAGGATCTACAGCCTCATGTTAAGCCCCATGGGAGGACTCCTGTTAAGAAGTTCATGGAAGATTGTCTCCCATGGGAGGGACCCCACACTGGAGCAGGGGAAGAGTGTGAGGAGGAAGACAATGAGTGATGAACTGACCTCAACCCCCATTCTCTGTCCCTCTGTGCCACTGCAGGGGAGGTGGTATAGACATTATGACTGGAGTGGAGCCCAGGAAGAAGGGAGGGGTGGAGGGAAGGTGTGGAAGGAAAGTGTTTGAAATGTTGGCTTTTATTGTCTCATTACTCAACTCTTGTTTGATTGGCAATAAATTAAATTAATCTTCCCCTACTTGAGCTAGTTTTGCCTGTGACTATAACTGGTGAATGATCTCTCAATATCCTTATCTCAACCCAGAAGGCTTTTGCTATATTTTTTTTCCCCTGTGCAGTGATGAAGGAAGTGATAGGCTTTGGTGGGCACNTGAACTGACCTCAACCCCCATTCTCTGTCCCTCTGTGCCACTGCAGGGGAGGTGGTATAGACATTATGACTGGAGTGGAGCCCAGGAAGAAGGGAGGGGGGGAGGGAAGGTGTGGAAGGAAAGTGTTTGAAATGTTGGCTTTTATTGTCTCATTACTCAACTCTTGTTTGATTGGCAATAAATTAAATTAATCTTCCCCTACTTGAGCTAGTTTTGCCTGTGACTATAACTGGTGAATGATCTCTCAATATCCTTATCTCAACCCAGAAGGCTTTTGCTATATTTTTTTTCCCCTGTGCAGTGATGAAGGAAGTGATAGGCTTTGGTGGGCACCTGGCATCTAGCCAGGGTCAATCTGGCACATTCTCTTTTTTATTTTTTACTGACATGAAGGGACAGAGTATACAGTTAATTAGCTTAAAGCAATCAGAGATGGATTTCAGAGGGAAAATGAGCATAGCATGATTTTTATTATATTCTAGAGTCTATGATTTAAGAAGGAGAAATTTTTTAAAAAACAACCAAGCAAAAACATTTCTTTAACTAAAAAGCCTTTGGGCAAGAAATCTAGAAATATCTTCTGTAATCACTCTGAAAAAATAGTTTCAATACAGTAGGACTGATAGTAGCAGACTTCCCAAGAAAAGACAGTGGGGTGAAAGGATAGAAATTACCTTCCCACAAAAGAAAGAGACCATAATTCTTTTCTAACCAATATTTAAAGAATCGAGGAAGGTCACACCATGGTGCAGCACAATTTTTACTTTTAAGGACAGGACTGTGAACAGTGTTCACTACTGCAGAATCCTTTCTCTGAGTATGATTTATTTGAACAAATAGAATAAAATGTCTTTCTTTATTGATTACTGAAACTGAACAAAAATCTAGAGCACCTATAGCACTACCAAGAAATCGTCTTCAGGATAAGACTTGTAAGAAATGTCAGACTGCTAATTTTTACTGATGTTAAGGGAATTGCTCCCAATTAAATCAGAGTGCTCACTCAGTCTCTGTTCTTCTGATGGGAGAATGATACAAGTTTTCAGGTGAGTTCTTCTGTAAGTAAGGGAAAGAGATTTTAAGAGAATGTTTGGAATCCTACAAAATTTACATACATGAATATCTGCATGTTCCTTGTTAATGAAAATGCAGAGCAGGCTAAGCTGTTGATTTTAATTTTATTCTTAATGAATCCATAATGGCTAGAGATATTAGAGAGAAAATTTCTAAAAGGAAGCCATTTCCATGCTGGGAATATATACTGATATTCACTTACAAACTCTTAATCTTTTTTAAATCTCTGAGTAAATGTTTCAAAAATTTTGTGCTAAAGTTATAAATAGAATTCAGTGACATAAAACTCATGAACAAAATTGTGATAGTAAACCAGACTGCATGATCAATACAACAGAACAAATATTTGGTCCTGCATGTATTTCTGTTCAAAGCATCCAGGAAGATTTTACAGAGACTGTACAAATTGTTAGCATATTTTCTAAGTAGAATAGGAACTGTCAAGGAATTGCTCATAATATTTCTAGTTATGCATTCCTAAGATACAAATAAAAATTCTTCTGCACATCACTCAATTCATTATGAATGTTTCCCGTTGAAGGCAGAGATAGTTTTGGCCTTTTATGGACAGATGAAAGCTGCACCTGCATTATTCTGCTTTATGTCATAAGAGCACATTAAAACTTTTTTCCTGCAGTGAAACAGGAACAGCCCATTTTTAAGGGCTTAAATGACAACTAAAAGGCCAAGGCTATCTTCTGTTTCTGTATTTGCTTTTTTGGCATTTGTTTTGTAAAGTAACCTACTACTAACAAAAGACAGTAGCAAGTTTATCTGTCAACCAAAAAAAGGGAAATAGTCTAAAGCAGTGATTGTCAGCTAAATCCATTTCATCTGTAAAAGTACTGCTGTTTCCACTAGTCAGTAGTCCTAGTTTTTTGCTCACTTACATCAGCTATGCCATTCAAGCAAGTTTTCTGGAGATCTTGCTTCAATCTCTGGTACAGTATTATTCCTGTGTAACATACTCCTAACAAATGTGATCAAAATATAATTTGCCACTCTTGATGAAGGCAGAAAGAAGACTGAGACCACCAGAGTCAAGACTTTGGAGAATAATATTTTTGCACCTAAATCAATGCACCAAAGCAACATGCTTCTACCACAGTAATTAACAGCATTCCTTGTAAGAAAAAAGAAGTATTTCAGTATTTCCTAGAGGAAGGATTTTAATCTTGGATAATAATAACAATAATAATACGCTTTGGTTTGGGGTTATACTGAGGATGACATTAAGTGAATAAGCCATCCTATTTACTTCTCTCTCCACAAAGTAGAGTGGGAGGCAGAAAAGTCTGAAGGATACTCTCAATACCCAGTGAGTTCTGAATGTTGTTCTTTGTCCTCCACTGCAGTTCAGACATCTGGCATACCTCAGGAGAAACTGCTGTGCTGCACAACTAATCCCTTGCATTGCCTCTTCAGTTGCTCAGTGTTTGTGGAAGGCCATAACACCCTCTCACATGGCTTTCATTAGCCTTTAACTTTAGCAGTCTCTTACCTTTCCCTTTCTCTCACTCTTTTAGACAAAACAGTCAGATTCTGGACACCATTAGTAGCATAAGAGTGCTTTTGAAAACAGAGTGAACATAGTCAACTAGAAAAATGTACAGTTTGGGTGCATTGTTTGGAGACAAGATTTCCCAAAGAAATTAAACTACAAAAATGCTGGTCTACCACCTACGCCTAAAACCACTGGTAAGTATACGGACATTTTTCTGGCTAAATTAGTTCATAGCACAACAGAACGCCTCTTTGCATTTGTGGCCTTGTACCAGTCTGCAACAAGCAACAAGCAGTTTGGGCTATGTTTGGATTTTGAAGGAGTGTGAGGCAGGTAGTGGTAAAATAAGATGAGTCTGTGTCAGCTTTAAACAGATATGTTCCCTTCTGCATAAAATTATGAAACATAGCTGTGACCAACCTGTACACACATACTTCCCTTCAGCAACAGTGGGCACTATTCATTTGGACTAATTGGTTGAACACCAAGAATTTTCTCCCTTCTTCATGGAAGATAGTCTACCAACATTCAAGCTATCCTAATTCACAGAAAAGGGAGCTGTTCAAGAGGCAATTCAGGAAAGAAGGATCCACAGGTTGGAGAAGAAAGGGAAATACCACTAATACTCATGCTACTTAGGGATAAGAGGAAAATGAGAGAGACTGGAAGCATTAATTTCCATACTTCTGGTTCTGTGACTGCAATGAAACATCAGAGGAAAAGTAACTCCCAGAAAATCTGAAGTTTCAGGCTTCAACTCCCAGAGTTTTTTTCAAATGGAGAAAAAAAAAATGATCTAATTTTCAATAATTATAATCTAATTTCTTTTTCTCTGATCATCATACGTATAATCTAATTTCCTTTTTCTGAACATCATACATACTGTAATGTTACACTAGCAAACTATTTGAGACACTTTCTATAAAAGGGAGAGAGGCAAGTCCAAGTACGGTCAGCCAGTGTTTATAGGGCTATATTGTTTTAAACAATTTTTGGAAAAGACGTTATAGCTAGCATTTCAAACAAGTCTCATGCTCAGTGTAAAAGAGGCTTTCCTGTATTGATTCAAAGCATTCTGAAGCCCAGACACAACAGTCAGCAGCTCATAAATTTGTCAGTGGATGAATTTAGCTTAAGAAAAATAAGCTGCATGTATTATAGGTGTGGCAAGGAGCACCACCTACATCCTTCCAGTTGCTTTGACCCTTTCCAATTGGTTGTAACTTGTTATAACTCTGCCAAACTCTAACTTCAGTTCAGTGTTTTTTCTAATTATAGTTACAAGCCTGCCATGCAGTTATCTGCTATTTGAGCTATTTGGGGAATTTTCAGTCAAAACAGCTCAGCAATTTCTGAGGGCAAGTGAGGGGAGAAAGTAGAAAAAGCTTTTCATGTCCAAAGTGATAAATTCCTTTGCTACTTAAGATGCTGAAGGGCTGCCTTGCTTTGATGCAGGATGACCAATTCCTAACTCTGTTCAAAATACATACCATGTCCAAATGACAAAAATTTCAGAAGGCATAATTAGTACATGAAACTGAAGTAGATATTTGCTGGTTGGAAAATGTTTCCTAAAATCTCTGCCTACACTCAATGTGCAGCAGCTGTGGGCTGAAAAAATGTTAGCCTTTTAAATGGGGTTCCCATGACACTCCCATGGGGAAATCAGTGCTGCTGGGATGCAGTGGGGTCCAGCAGCTCCATGGGGGCAGGAGCTGGAGGTGTTGGGGCTCCCCAAGGCACGGCCCAAGGCAGGGCTGGGTCCAGGGTGGTCTCAGCCCTAGCACAGGGGCCATGCCGGGACGTGGGGCTGTGCATGGGCACAGCTCGGGGCCCATGACCAGGCAGAACAGCACCATGGGGAGCTGGGGGCCGGCCCTGCTGTGGCATTGTTGTGGCAGAGTCTGGTGAGTGATGGATGGGCTGACATGGGGCCCTGGGCCGTGGGCAGGGACAGCAGGGCCTGCTGGTGCCCTCAGGGCTAGCAAACCCAGTGACAAGGAAGGGCTGTCTCACCTGTACACCCAGGCTTACAGCTGGAGTAGGTGTGAGCTGACCAGAACAGGGAGACTTTATGTGGAAAAGACACATGAAACTGTCAAGGATGAAGGTGAGAAGGATAAGCATGAGGAAAATAGCTGAGTGAGAGTAAGGAAAATGGGGGAGTGGGACAGTAAGCTGGAGACAGTGATGGGTCTGTGACACAACCCGCTGGACAGGCAGGACATAAGAGAGCTCAGCCAGATCATGTTTCTTTGCAAGAAAATGGAAATAAATAAAAAACTGATGAACCTAAAGATGTTTTGGCTCCCAATAAACGCCTGTAGAATTCACACCTCAACTGCTACTGTACAAATGCAATTATATCTTAGTACTTCAATCGGGCACTCATTATTTGAGTGGTGGACTTCTACATAGTGAATCTAAATCCTCCATCCTGACAGCAATCAGGACGTCTCAGGATGATACCATACGAAAAGTTTCTGGCTGTTTCAGTGTCCCCTTTCAAGTGCCTGGTATTAGTGTAGCAGGGTAGGAGACAGTCAGTTTGTGTGGTTCTGGATTCCTTCAAAGCCATCTGCTCATCCTGCGTACAATAAGCCCACCTTGGGATTCAAACAAGGCTTTTGTCTGTGCTGCTAATAGGCTTCAGCAGTGCATACATTTTCCAGATTACTCACATCAATTTAAAAATGCCATTCTGTCAAAGTTTAAGAAGTTTAGTATTAATAGCTGAGGTGTGGCCACCATAGTAATAGCTAAAAATGTGACTGAAAATGAAAGGCCAATGAAAGGAAATAAAACCACAACAAAATTCTGAGGTGTATGATCCAAAGTCATTAACAGCAATGAACTCAATGAAAAAAACAACTGAATATTGGAATCAAATATGTAATAGGTTCCTCAGAAATTGCTAGGTAATAAAAAGACAACTGTATTTGGGCCTTTTTTGAGCACTCAAAATGCAGTCAACATTAATTTTAAACTGGTTTATTTTTCTTTTATTGCTGTGTCTATGTGGGGCTGTAATTCTCAAAGATTCAGAAGTATTTTGAAGTGATGAAATTCAGTTTCACCTGAAATACTGCCACTTTTGCCGCAAAAAGACCCTCCCAAATAGGTTTTCCACAACAGAGAAATTCTGTAATTAAATTTAAAAGGAAGTGAAGAATACGTTTTGCCAATTGAAAATATGTAAGTAATTTAGTTGGGCTAAATGCAATGACCAGAACTGGAATTTTTAAGGCAAACAAAGATTAAACACTGTGCTGCTACCAAACATTCCTTGGATTCTTTTGAAGCCACAAGGGACAGATCGTCAGTTTTCCATCTCCTCTGTTTTACTGGGTCATGTCTACAAGGGGACTTGTTGCTTCCATGACAGGAAGGACCCAAAAGCCTAACCAATTTTTCCAGCTATAAATGACAGTATGGTTCTCAGTTATTTGTCAGCATATCTTCCTTTGGCACCTATGATTTTCTGGATGTCTCTGCTCCATCATTCTCAATGATGCACTCTAAGAGTATGCCTCACACTTTCAGACTTATCATCAGTTTCCTGCCATTTATTCACTCTGTTTGAAATATGAGGATTTCTCATCTTGAATCAGCCCTTCAGATCTCATAAACAGAGTTAGACTGATTTACTAGAGAAGAAAGATTACTTTTGACTTCACTCATTCAAATTGGAGAAACGTTTCCTGATTTTGGGCAATGCATCTGGACTAAAACCTCTCACTTATGTTTCACTAAGTTTTAAGCTTAAGAAAATTCAAACATTCTTAGGTCAGAATATTAAAATTTCTAAGAAAACTAATACAGGAATACAATAATAGATAGAATTTCATATTTTGTAACTTAAAAATATAAACATACAAAAATTTGCATCATAAGACAAAGGTTTTATGGATTGTGTTGAAATGCAAAACTGATAAGAAGGAGGAGTTGCCCATTAACTGATATGGTCAAATGTGTTCTTCCATTAAGCTATACTGCAAAGTGTGATATTCTCTTCTTTCTTGCATTGCCTGGTTGTTAAATGAAAATTTTAATAGCAGCTCTCACTCCCTTTTCCCAGGAGTTTTGGTCTGGAATGTTCAAAGTAGCTCACCAGTTGCAGTGATTCAGATGAATTAATATGTTTATTGTGTGTGTAGCCTGGTTATACCCAAACTGTTCATGTAGTTCTCAATTAGTTTTTGATGCCACTTAAAGGTTTTACTCCTTCTATAAAATCAGTGAGCAGGAAAAGTATCAAGGTAAAATGTGGGAATTCAAGCATAGTTAACAGAAAGAGTACAACAATATCAGTCTTCTCCCAGATATATTGTGCATCTTAATGTCCAATAGAGGTTCCTATTGCTTCTGCTGGTACTGGCTCTTGATTATTTCTCATACCATTCATCTGATTCATGGAGCAAATTGTTCAAAACTCATTTTTCATCTGAGTGCTACCATTTCTCCTTCCCCTTTCACAACTGAACAACTAAAATTTTCAGTTAGGGAAAATGGAAGGACCAAAGTAAGTGTTTCATGGATGTTAGAACAAGTAAGGTCCTAACACTCAGACCTCCTGATCATTATCACACAATTTTGTGACACTAAACTGAACTAAATAGGTAGGCAGAATGAAATTTTCAAATGAATAAAAAAAAAAAAAGGAATTTTGTCCTAGAAAGCTCAGTATATCTACATGTATATGTGGTGAAGAGCTATGTCAGATTCCTATATTCTGAATGTGACATTCAGTACAAATGAAGTGAAACACTTGTATGAAGCATCTGAGAGGCCCACATGTTAGTATCTGTTAATAAAATTCTCCCACAGTGGCTTTTTCAGAAACAGAAAATCAAAATGGCACATATGCTTGCACACGTGTATGCATTCGTGACTGTGAACTGGTCACAAAAATAGGATATACTCTCATAAATATACAAATGTGTCAATTATGCATAAATTGCATACATTCGTTTTATTTTTGGTTGGATGTTTCTATGCATATGACAGCAAAAACATTCCTTCAGCCTGTACTGCTATGCTAGTAGGCACAGTGTCAAAATCTAACAAAGAGCCAGTTTAGTAGGTTTACTCTATAAGCTGGAGTGTACAGAAATTTCCCCATTTTCCTCCACGGGTGAATTTTGTAGATCTACCCTCCCTCTGCATTCTGTGGGTCCTTATTAGTTACAGAGTTGAGGACTCACTCTTAAATGATTGCCATTTTACACTAGGAGATCATGGTAACCTGGCAGTGAGAGGCTTGGCTAGCTGCGCCGCAGAAGAAAACATACTGCTGTGTTGTAGAAACTCAGAGTTATAATACAGCTACTATATCATAGGGCTTTTTATCCACATCTTTCCAAATTCTACACTATGTTTAACATTGACATGATAAATATGTCTGAAAAGGCAAGGTTTGAAAAGTCCTTTCCTGGTGTCAATTTACTGTTTGGAGGATGCACAGACCACCTCAGAAGGGATAGAAACACTTCATGCCCTCCATTTTTGCTCCTTTCATTCAGCAAATGGATGTCCCTCTAATTAGTTATAGTTCAGAAACTGTTTTAGCTGCATTCAGCCAAAAACATGTTCAAGGATATCTTGACCAGGATTTATCAGGTAGCAAGGACATGTCTTCAGACCTACAGTCCTCTAGAAACAATCCTTGGAATAGCAATATGTTTCCATCCTATGTTTCACAGAATAATTATCACGACATATCCTGAAAGAAATTTCAGAGATGGTTCCACAATGCTGACTATCATACTTATCCTTCTTGGTCTTTCTGCTTGAGTGTAAAATCTTCTTTTCATTTTGTAGTTAGGCAGAACAGGAACTGGACCTGTCTGGGGGAATGTCTGGCTACAGCACATAAATAGTTGTCATTCTCCATATGTTGTCCACTCACTGAACACATACTCAATCTGCTCCCTATTTTCATTAATATTTAACTGATGAAAGTTCAAGTAAGATACTTGAAATTGTAAAGTAATTATTTCATCTGTCAGTGTACCTGATCATTTATAAATAACATATTAGAAATTGTCTTTCATATGTCCCTTTTTTTGCTGGGTTTGGACTAGTCCTGTGTTACATTCCTCCAAAGCCTCTTTGTTGTAAATGTAGGTGGGTATTTTCCTTGTTTAGGCAGCAGTAGACAGAGAAGAGGCTGTTGAGAAGTTGCTGATTTTTTCATTATGATTTTTATTTCATTATTTCACTTCCTATTTAACAGATACAAAGTAGCCCTGTTTGCAGCAGGGCATTTCTGGTGGATCAAATGATGGCTGTAACATACTTCGCTTTTAGCAGTAAGAGAATATTATTCCTAATACCTGCTCTTCTTTCAAATGGCAATCATACATATAAATATATATGTACTTCAAACAGAATTTCTATATGCAGACTAAGCTCTTGGGGGATTTATTTTAAATATCTAAATAAAGCATATTTTTAAATGCAAATATCTTGCTTTAAAATCTTAATTTCTCAGAACTCCACAAACCTTTCAAAGTACTTTAATCTTCATTTCAAAATCCAGTGTCTAAGCCATCATTATCTCCAAAATCAGATTCTCTAACTTTTATTTATGCATGAGATATCAATGCAAATAATTCAGATGGAGTTGAATCTGAAGGCCTACTTCAATAAAGCATTCAAGTGCTAGTATTCACCAGAATACCTAAAGATAGGACTAACTGTGAGGTTTTAGAGTTAGCCAGGGCTTACACCCCACTATTAAAGAAAAATGCTTTGCTTTTTAAGCAACATCTCAGAATGGTCAATCCAGCTGCTATAAAATAAACTGAATTGCACTGGTTCCTGTTGGAATTGTAAATTGTTTGTGACAGAGGATCTTTTTTCTATATAAATCTATAAAGTAGTTAAAACATTATTAGTTCTCTAAAAAGAGGGACTGCATACTTATGAACAATCATAGTGCCAATTTTTAAAAATATGCTATCAGAGCATGTTCAGTAGACATCCCAACTGAGCATGTATGTGCTTAAATTTTTGATAAATAGTCTCTGAAAACTTCCCCAACAGCACTTACCCTCATATGTTCTGAACACTGATTATTTTTCTCCATGGTTCAGAGATTTTCAGTTTCTGGGACATCTTAGGCTTCCATTAGACCTGATTCTGATTGAAATTGAAAGAATACACTTAACATTAACAATGCTTTTCTTGAAATATTCCTGCTGAGATCTGAAAGAGAGATGACAAACCACATGCAACAAAAATTATTCCCATGCTGTTGGAAGTACAGTTTTACTGCCATGCTGTTTAATGTCCATTTTCTTGGTCTCCTGTAATCCCATAACAGAAACTTTGCAACACAAAACCAAAGGAGACTTGTGCACCACTGGTGCTGGCCAAACACATCAACAGACAATTTGTAATATTAAACTAGAAAAGTTACGTACTGGTCTCAGTCTTTTATTCTCTTCCATATCAGAAGCAGTGACTTTAAAAACACTACTAGTAGTAGTAGTAGTAGTAGTACTAGTACTAGTACTAGTATTCTTCCTATTATTAGTATTAGGATCACGGAATCAAAGTCCAGCTAATTTCTACTTCAGTAACTGTTACTGTTACAGAGAGACCAGCTGGCAGAACTAGGACTCTACTCTGCCTGCACTAAAAGAAGCAGGGCTGACCACAGTTTCCTAGGCTAACGGATGNACAGCCATGAGGGTGCATGTGATCATATTTTCTTAAGGGCTGCTGTTTGTTTTCTTCTTATTAGATAAGACGTTGGACAGCAAAAAGAAGCCCAATAGCAAAGAGGAAATTAAAGAAATCTGTGCAGGATATTTGGCCCTGCCCAGGACAAGTTGCTGAAAGCATTTGTTTTCAATCTTATACCAATAGTGTTCTATTTAGCTTTTTAAGTGTTCTCTCCATAGTTGTGTATGTCCCTGCCTTCTGTTCAGAGCTAAAGTTACTTTTACAATTTGTTTCACTCACCTTTATTTTTAATAGACGTTAATCTTATGTGATTAAATTGTGAGTGGCAGAAATAGAATGGATCAGAAAGGAATCAGTGTTATAACTCGAGATTTCCTGACATTTTAGTCTCTCTGTTAGTCAGGAATCATAAACAACATGAAATGCATGTTAACACTTCTATTTTGAGATGGTGCTAAATCTTTCCAAGTAAATTTAAAATGAGGACTACAATACAATTCTTATTA